>VXAC01008528.1:494891-546517 GCA_013399225.1 Rhipidura dahli
AGCGCTTGGGTCACCGGCCCCGGCGAGCCCACAGCGCTTGGGTCACCGGCCCCGGCGAGCCCACAGCGCTTGGGTCACCGGCCCCGGCGCGCGGGACTGCGAAAGCCGTTTTTGGCCGGATCGCTCAGAACCCCCTCAATACGCGGTGCTCCCGGCCCCAGGACGACATCGAGCTATCCCGAGGTGGGGCTGAGCGGCACCGCAGGAAAGAGCAAACACTAGCGAGAGTGTCTAAATGCCCCATCCTACTTTTGAATAAGACATTCTACTGAAACACTATCTTCACAAACTAGATGATTTTTACAAATAAAATAGGGTTCTGTCCAACACAGAGAAACGCAATGTTTCTTCCATCTGGATACAGTTTACATCTTTATATCCCTAATACATGAACACTTCTCTTTTTCTCTCACTGGAATCTAAACTCAATTTTACTATGAAAGCTTCACTTGGTTTTATCCTGCACTTTGTTACTATGAGTGTGACAACAGAAGTCCTGGAGTTTACAGTGCCTTGTCTAAGGGGGATGCTGAAATAAAGACATAAATAATTAAGCAAAGGATCAGAAAGCAGCGCACAAAGGACAGTTCAGAGAATGGATGATACAAGGAGCTCATTACAATAGAGTAAACTTTTACAAGGGGAAAAGGTGTACTAGTTCTGTACTTGTTCAAAGGAACATAACTTTGGGTTCTCTACAAACTACTCAAAATACAGTACAAACAATAATTGTAGCAGTTCAAAAATATAGCAATCAAAGTCTTGCAAAGCTCGCACTTGAAAACAGACCTGAAAATTAAGCCCTTCAAAATTAAGTGCAGTTTTGTTCTGACTCAAATCTACAGCCTGTGCAATTCTGGTGAAAAAAAAAACAAACTCAGCTTTTTAGAGAAAAAGCTCTTTCCTACAGCCTACGAATAAGCTCACTTCTGCTCCACCTCTCAAAGTAAAAATTACAGTTTTATCAGAAAAAAAAAAACCCAAACCAATGTTAAATACATGCTATCAAATAGACCTGCAAAAATTATATTGCACACTAAACCAGTCATTTAGATACCATGACAGAAGCATCTTTATATTATTGCTTTCTCCTTTCCCTGCTGTGATACAGGCCAAACACTGTCATGCTCATCAAGTGGTGACTATGAAGTCTTCATGAAAGTGCTAAAATTGAAAATACCTGAGGGCAAATGAGTCAGAGGAAAAAAGTCTTACTTCGAAAAACAGTAAGAAAACAATGATAAGCCCAAGGAACACTTGTAAGTACGCTATAACTTCGCAGTCCCATTCCAACATTTTCACCTCAATATGGGGCTAGGACTAAGTCGCGTCCATTAGCACGTCACCTTCAACACTTACTGTCTCTGACAATGTCCTAACTCATGATCCATGCCATTTGTTGCATATTCTCCTCATAAGCAGTTTTGTTTCTCCTTGCCCCTTTCAGGCCAGCAGGTAAGACACTGCTCTTGGGTACACCGGCCCAGACAGCACTCAAACATAAGGCAAAAAAAAGTTTTAACAAGGTAAAGAGGTTGAAACTTGTCACCAATCTTCTGCTGTGCTCAAATAGCAATACCAACTGTTTCAGATTATAGTATTACAAAATGTGCACTTTAATAACTTGCAGAAGCCTAAGACAGTAAAACCAAATGTAAGAGTTTATTTCCTCCTACCAGATGACTGTTAAACTTTCTGAATATCTAATATCATGTCTTGTATCAGCTCACACAAGAGATACAAGGGGTTTTGCAAGGCAAATTTAGCAGCTCAGAGAAATTTTTCAAGTGGTTTATAACTACAAGGGGGGGTTTTTTGTCCTCCCTCTGCTCACTGAGTTATTTCTGATTCAAATAGGTGTTTGAGGGACCAATTTAGAAGTCAGAAATATCCTTCACTGACTGGGTCCCCTGGGCCAATAGGGTACGTGCAGCACTCCACTGTAGTAAGGGCTTCTGTATGTCCCAGTTTGAGGCATTGCTCTGCTGCTGTACCTCTCTGAAAAGCCGCTTCTGCTCTGAATATAAAGGCCATGACATTTTCTTGGCTTTTGTTAGTTGTCTATATTTATCCAGATGTCTTCATTTCCAAAAGGAATATCCAAGCAAAGATGTTATGACAGGATTTTTCTTCTATTAACCCCTCAGAATTTTTCAAAAACAGGTTTTGGTAACTGCATTCAATTTAAGAAAGCGTTTTCCTGAATACCACTTGACACAGCCTGCAGCCAGTATGAGCCAGGAACTGCTCCCTTGGAAACAGCCACACCACAGAGATTTGTGTTCAATAAACAGAAAAGCAAGACCCTATGTCTGAACATTTTATCACAGCATGTAAAAAGTCATAAGTGTTGTCACAAAATTTTATTGACACAGTTACACATTAACAAGAAATTTTAAAAGTTTTGAAAGCAAAAATTATGAAATATCACATTGGAATCCAACACTTGGACTGTGTTAACCTTGGAATCTCACAAATTTGTCTCAAATCATGCATTAAATCTCTGTCAGAAGAAAAGTTTACAATTTCAAAACTGTAGCCCTTCACCTTCTTGGTTCTGCACAGCCTAAATATGTTTGTCAAAACATCTTCTGGACAAGCTGGCAGTACATCAGAGTTGAAAATCCTGGCAACACTCAGAATTCCACCAAACAGTTTCCCCGTGTCCTCATAAAACTTTTCTGCAGCGCTGAGTGAGCCTCTGTCCTCATCACAGATAACTATCACACAGCAGCAGCAGCACACACATTGCTATGCTCGTCACGTCCCACCCTCCATCCATCCAGAGACTGCAATCAGGTATCTGATAATAATGCAAGTCACATCAGCTGGACTGCTGCCGCAGTGAACTGATCCATGCTGGTGCCTTGATGCAAATAACAAGGACACCAGGGCCACAAGATGCAGGATCCTGTCTTTGTATTACAAATACTGTTTTCCACATGGAGCATTCCAGGCCTCTTGCTTCTTTTGCAGGTATGCAGTATACCTACATTCCCTCTTAGCCTCTAGCTGAGCAATGGCACTCTGTGACACATTAAACAAATAAATGAGAGTGTGCTGCAAAGTGAGAGTTGTGGGAACAAACACTATTAAAGCACTAAGGCGCTACTGTGTTTTCAGTACCGTGGCACTATTTCTTACTGTAAGCCATGTGTTTTCTCATCATCTTTGCCACCATGTGAAAACTTGCCTAAAAGCCTTGAAGCACTGAATTTAAAAGAAACATTTGTCAGACACAAACTGATTAGTGATCAAATAAATAACTTACATTACATTAAACAGACATTGCTGGTTCTTTTCCTGTTGAATCGTTTTAGTACATAATTTCACAGAGATTTTCACATATAAGAGTGTATGTGACTAGAAAGTAAGAGAATAAACAGTTAATCCATGAAGAGATTAATTCCTAAGTCTGCATACTATTGCAGGTTTTTTATTGGCCTAGCATCCCCACAGAAATGCGAGTGCTGCAGAACCATCCTCACATGATGTACATCTTGAATACACTCAGTAGGACAAGATACTGAAGCAGCAGCAACCTGAGGTATTGTCAAGGAAGTACTGGAGGAGAACTACAAGTACACAAAAAGGCATTATTTTAAATTCCCTCATCCCTTCTTATTTTGTTTTGCCCAGATCTCTCTTACACACAGCTTCGGATTAAATGTGTACATGGGTAGTTCATAAACAAGTAACTTTTTTTCTCACCTGAGGGACTACTCCTTTTTGAATTTTATCTTTATTATTTTGATCCAGGAAAAATGAACTTCAAATTGAATTTGGAAAAAAAAAAACCACAACAACAACAACATGAGGGAGAAATAAAAGGAAATTAGTAAAAATAACTTAAAATAATTAGCATTTTCACTGCCATCATCATCTGCACTGGACACTTTTCTTTCTCAGCTAGTGAGATGCTGCCCCTACACATACCTAAGTCAGTTTGAAGGTACAAAGAGAGCACACATTCCCCAAAGCAGCCACAGCAACACTCCTCCTACTGCTACCACTACTTAGCACATTTGATCCACCAGTCTTGTAACAGGAACCACTCAGCACAGGAGCTGCATGGAAAAAAGTGTTTACATCTCATAAGCTAATAATAAAAAATAGACTTCTATAGGAAGAAACACTTTTATTCCCCACTTAAATTTCAAAGTGGCAACATGTTCATCACAAACAAACTTCAACTGAAACTAAAAGCTTCAACTAACAAGCATACATAAATCACAGAAATAAATCACCCAGCACAGACACTGGAGGACAGGCACTAATATCAAGGGATATATGACATAAATCCTTCTGGCCAAGCAACTAGCCTTAGGACCACAAGGAATTAAAGAGGATCTGTGAATAAGGGGTGGTGTTTTTGGGACTCCTCAGTACAGCATATGAACCCAGAAACTGTTACCTGCCATGACCACCCTTCTATAGAAAACACATTTGTCATCTATTGACTTTGATAAGTCTGTACAAGCCTGCAGTCATATCTCATTCTGTCCCCTGAGATGCTGAATGCTTAATATTTTACATTTTTTTTTTGTTATGGGATAAAGATAATATATCACCATGTTTTCGCCCCACAACTTGTGCAAAATTTGAGAGCTTGGACATTTTGTTTGAGCTGCTGCTAATGTGTTCTCATAGGACAAATAGACTGAAGAACTCTGATACCAATAAAATAAACAACTGCTTCATGAAGTGTGACATCTCAATAAGTGCTGGCACTGTTGATCGTCCAGTAAGTACCTGGCTGGCACTTGTGCCACTAAATAAAACATCATTCACATGGACAAGTGCAGGGTGGAGCTTCATGCAACAGTTGTCACAAGACATAGCATCCCACCAAACCTTTGCAAAAACCCCCACAGAAATTATCTGAAGTTAATTAAAAGCACTGTACTCTGTACAACACTGTTAATACCCCTATTTGCATTGGATTTTTGACAAAAACTAGCTTTACATCTGCAATGGTTGAAATCTGATTCATGAACCATGTCTGTGCTAACAAGGTCAGGCAAACAATGACATCTTCAGTACACCATGTACAAAGGACTTGAACATACTGCATTCATGCTCATCCTTGGCCCAGATGATTGGAAAACTCCAGTGGGACACAGGACATCCTGACAGAAGATTACACATTTGCAAACAGCATCAAAAGTATGATCAAACTTACCTGCATAGCCAAAGCTAAGTCTGCTTGATGTTGCTGTTGACACCAGAGCCGTCAGTGGAAGCCCAGGGACTGCTCCAGCCCCATCTGCAGGGCACAGGCAGGGCTGTGCCACAGCACAAAGCAGCACCAGGCAGCCCCAGCCCACCCAGCTCATGGGCACACCACAGCTTGCCCTGCTTTCCTCTCTTCAGAGCAGCTCAGCCAACTTCTATCAGCCATCCCCAGTGACCCTGCAGACCCTCACACAGCCCTGAAACCACCTTTGCCCCGGGGGTGCCCACAGGCCCGGCCAGCCCCAATCAGCCTCCCCAGCAGCCAGGCCTGCTCCGGGCCTTCAACTGCCCTGGAGCTGTCCAGGGCCGACCTGCACCCACCCTCCACTTCTCCTGCCTGGGATGGACTCTCACCTGTCCTCCATCGCTCATCTCTGCCCCTTCTGCCCCTGGCACGGCCCAGCGTGGCACACGCAGCGTGGCCTGCCCAGGCCAGGCTCTGTGTGCCACCGGCTGCAGTGACCGCTGCCCTCAGGCCCGAGCAGGAGCTGCCCCCCCAGCTCATGCACTGGAGCACCAGACAGTGGCCAATAAACACTCGAGTGCAGCCAGCTGGTGGTTCTGTTGTGCTGGGCATTTCTTTCCTTTGCTTTGGGGTTTATTTCATTTCATTTGGTTGGTTGGTTGGGACATTGCTAACAACAGAGCCCTGTACTGACTTAGACGTCAGTGCCACTGGGTTTGTACCTTCCACTTCCCACAGAAGTTTCAGTCTTTCTATTCTACAAGGTTTTCAGAATTTTTGCATGTTTTTTTGAGGGGGTGTGGATGCAGGTTTTTTTTGTTTGGGTCTTGTGGCTATTTGTTTTGCTTTTTTTTTTTACCCTTGATGCAGAAAATACTCAGCAAATTATAAACATCATTGACGCTCAATATGGGTAAATAGAATTTATCATTTGCCTAAGAGACTACTACATTAAAACAATTGCACCTTCTTCCACTTTCTTTAGAATGAAGGAAACAGATCATTTGTTGTCCCCTTTCAACAATAAAGGTTACAGCAAAGCAGATGATCCATGTTTGAAACTGGAGTAATTTAGAAGATCAGAATCAATAGAATCTTTTTAATTGACTAATCTGTAATTTTCTAACAGAAATTCACTAACAAATTGAAATTAAAGTTAAATGCAATATAAAGCCTATATATAACTGAAGTCCAGAGTTGAAAAGTGATCTCCAGATTAATATTTTCAAGCTTAAGTGTTCATAATTAATGCTATTTCAATCAGGCAGGAGTTGCCATTAAAGCTGGCACCACAAAAGATCTCAGATGATTGTTTGTTTTTTTTTTTTTAAAAAAAACAGATTTTTTACTTCCAGTGAAGAATTCCACTGCTGATCTTCAAAATAGGTACTATTCCTGAAGCAGGAAGAGAAAAGCTCCTGAAAGCAGCCCTAGCAAGGAAGGAATCACATGTAAGCAGGAGCAGTTTACTCATTGTGTGCTCTTCAGTCAAGTCAGAGTCAATAAAAACCTCCAAGGCCAGCAAGATGAAACATCTTACCAAAAAAAAAAAAAAAAAATAAAAACCACCTCTGCATAAATCTGAGGACTTCAGGAACAACTCTGTAGCAATAAGCAAATATTATCTAGGAGTTGCATGTGAAAGCATGCAAGAGGCACTCCCCAGCACTCCAGGAACACAGCACAGAGTTTCCCAGCATGAGAAGATTTTTGCCAGGCCCAATTTACTTCATGAAAGGATACTTGGGCTGCCAGGTTCCCAGCTGTCTGCATTGCTGTGGATTTCAGATTATTTTTATGTTACCAGAAGGATGGGAAAACTCAGAGGAAATGTAGCTTATTCACCAGAACACAGAGAAAGGCTGAGTGGCTGACAGGCTCCTGGCTTATTTCATAAACATCCCTTGAGAATATTCTGCTCACAGATGTGTTTCACAAGAACAGCAGTAGGTGGTAAACAAACACCATACACCTTTCACCAAGGAGCTTCATCTCTTCCTGATCTTAAGCTATCAGATATGCAACAATCCACTGCTACAACATGGCTTCTTGAAATGCATTTTCAAAATACAATAAAGACAACGCATGCACACAGAAGATACTTGGACATTAGCTTTTCATGAAATAGGACTGTCTCTGCAGAAATACACAAATTATTTTTCTTCAGTAACAAGATGCTACATGAAAAGCTACTAAAATTATTTTATTCTCTAGATCAAATTCTAATGAATTTTAATTTTTCAGTGACAGAGAAAAATGTTCTGTTCTTTTTTCCACCAGCTGTTCAGACATATTAAAACCAAAGAATGCCATTACAGAGTAATATAATTTCCTGCTTGAGATAGCACTTAAAACGTTAACCAATTGCCTATGTGTTTAAGCCAGAAACTTGTTTGATCAAATTATACTTTCTAGTCTCTACCTGAGGGAATTAAGGCAAACAGACTCCAACATTCTCTTGACACTTTGATCCAACAGTTAATCAACTTCACCTAGCAAAAATTTCCCAGTTAATTTGAATTTTTCTGGGTTCAGCTTTCAGACATCTATGCTTATTTAGATGAAACAGGTATTTTTCTAGAATAATTTCCTTCAAGTGAAGGTACCCCAACACAGGCACCTAGGTACTGCTTAATCCTTCTGACCACCCACACACATTCTTAAATCAATCGCTGAAGAACAGACTTCCAATAAATCATGATTTTTTTTTTTTTTTTCCCTCCTTCCACCCCTCAGCATCCTATTGCAAATTTGGATTGAGCACAAAGCATTCCAGCAGTGGCAAACTGTGCACAAAGACACGGGGTCATCCCTAACTGATGTCCTCCCCTCTTCACCTCTTCAAGGTTCAGATTGGATATCGTGCACTGCAGCACACCCAGAGCTCACATCGAGTCACTAACCCATTACCAAGTCCACAGAATTACCACTATATGGGATACAGCTCCCACTTCAGTGTCCACAGAACCACTGCTGCACAGGATCCAGCTCCCACTTCAGTGTCCACAGAACCACTGCTGCACAGGATCCAGCTCCCACTTCAGTGTCCACAGAACCACTGCTGCACAGGATCCAGCTCCCCATTCACTAACCATGGATTAGCTTACCCTCAGTATCTGATCTTACCAGCAGCATAAAAAAACAGTTATTTGAACAGACATGGGTCACCACACGATGTCAGCTGCTCTAGGATGCTTGCCTTTTTTCTTGACTGTTCATTATGCTGCTTGTCCCTCACTTTGATAAAAAATTAAGCATGTGGTTGTGGATTAGTCTAAGCTACCCAATGTCCTAGGGTGGGGAAATGCATGAACTTGCATTTAAGAAGCTTTATTTCAGTTTAGTGCCAGAAACAAGGTCAGTCTCCACAGGTGTGATGCTCTGTGCTTCTGTGCCTCGATTGCTTCCAACACCTGAGCTCACTCATTCCAAACCAGCAGGTGACCTCTGCTCTCCCCAGCAGCTAGCAGTATTTGAACATACCAAGATTTAAAGTCCCTTCCCACATAAGAGGCACTACTCTGATCCTGGCTGTAGCAAGTCCAGCTGAAGATTATAGCTGAGCAATACAACACTCCTCTCCAGTCCTCAGCCCTTTTCCATCTACCTCTGGGGAAATCCTGTTCACTTTTCCCCATGCTTCTGTACCTCACAAGTTCTTAGAGCCATTTCATGTGCTGCCTTGACTCCCTAATATTTGTTGCCATACACTTCCCCCCAACTTCTGTAACAGTATGAAAAGACATGAGACTGTCTACTCTAAAATGCTCCCTATCATCAAAAAAATTCATCTGAAAAACGAACCACCTGGGGAATCAAAGAGCAACTCTGCAAGCCAGGGATCCTGTGGAACAGATGGCTGAATGCCACCCTGGATTACTCAAATTAATCTCCTCACTTGTTTACTGAACTAAGTCAGAGAGATACAAAGCTCAAAGTTGGATATAGGGAGTCAGCTGAAAAGGCAGGAATAGAATAAAAAGTTGAGGGAAAATTGAGCACTTATGGTGTTAATCCATCAAAGTAATTGAAGAAACCTATATATGCTTATACATAAAACACAGCCATTAGCAGTGCACAAGGCATGTAACAGCCTATCACTACTGACAAAGAAAACAAAAAAGAAAGAACACTGCTTCCCGATTCACAAGTGATAAAGTATTAAAATATCACCATAACTTGATTAACTTCTGGGAAAGCCTAAGAATTACTGCAAGACAGTATTATCTCACTACTAGGGACACAAGCACCTTGAGTTGCTTCCCTGAGCCTTGTTCTACCAATTTTAACCATCATTTGAGCCTACTGTGCAAAGCAGCAATGCACCAACACCATCTAAAGCAACAGCCTGTACTTTGATAATACAGTTAAATGAACACGGTCCTTGCAAAAGCCCTCTGTGAAGTACAAGAGGGTACAAATAAGATCCTACGATCTGCTGCATTTAAGTCCATGGCAAATGCAGAAGAAAAATTAAAGCCACGACCTTTAACACAGACATTGCTTTCTTGCCTGATACAACAGGGTGTCAGTAAGTTACATCACAGAGAAAAACAACAGAGTATTTCCAATAGCTCTTCAGCACTTGGAAGAAGCACCTAATAGGTCTTAAAAGCTCCTGCATGAAAAAGTTTTCAACTGTGGCATCCTATTGCGCTTTTTCCAAAGTTGGAACCCAGTAAGTTTCAACTGTCAGCTGTGCTTCAAAAGAACTGTTAGCTTACTTTGCCTTCAGACAGCTGGGTTCTCATACTAATTAACCCAAACTTACCGCAAAACGTGAAGATTAGTGAACGTGTTTGGTAGGTGGAAATTTGAGCTCATATCCAGTACCAAGAACAACACCTGGGGAGAGAATTGTTCACATTCAAAAGAACTTCTCCTTACAAGAATTCGTGATGTGACTAAGATGCATTAAGAAGTACTGCTGTATGAAATGTTGAGTTGAAAAAGCATTCTCACTTTCTCTTTTCAGCTATAAACTAGACTAGCTCCAAGGATCTATCATAGAGTGTACAACAGATGAGAAGAGAGTAGCTTTGATCCCCTATAAATCTCTTTCCTGGTTCCGTGCACACCTTACTGCATTCCTGTGGCCAGGCTGTGACAAGGACAGCAGTAGAATTATTGCACCAAATAATAAATCCCTTTACAAGGAAAATGAAGTGAAATGTACAGTACAAGGGACTGAATTATTCAGTAATGCACTTGGCACTAGAGATGTGGAACTGCCACTTTTCATTAACATCATCAGCCTTATCTGTCCACGTAGTTTCTATACTCAGGCCGTGCAGCACAGAGGTACCAGTCACTTACACCATCTTTGTCTCCTTCACATTACGAAGTCGCATCCTTTTGGATCCCATCCCATCTCAGCAATCTGAACCACCAAACGAACTCTAGCCCAGAAGCAGGTAGCTGTATTACATCCTAGCCTAGGTAACTCTGCCCATTCCAGAACACGCTTAAAATCCAACAGGATTTCAGAGTTACCCAAGGGCCTTATGTGTCTCGACAGTAACCACAAAGCTCTATAAGACTTCACATCCCTAGACCTGGGTCTGAGGAACCACAGTCCAGATAGAACAATGCTATTTTTCCTGGAAGACTTCTTGGTTGGTTTCAGCTGGGGTAGAGTTAATTTTCTTCATTGCCTGGTGTGGGGCTGTGTTTTGGCTTTGCGCAAAGCAATAACACAGACATGTTTTTGTTATTGCTGAGAAGGGCTTGCACAGAGCCAATCCTCTCATCTCAGGGTCACAAAATACTCTACAAGCATTTAAATACTAAGCCAACACTATTTTGATAAGGGTGATGGAATACATGATGAATCATCATATACTAAAACTATCCTGCACATATATCTTCCAACTGGGAAGGAATTTTAAAAATGACTCTTTTATGGGCAAAAAAGTAAATATCTAAAACCCGGACATTTACTTGAAAAGTTTATACACACACCAAAATAAGCAAATTTGCTTTATTTGAAGGGAGGCATGAAATCCAGGCGTCTGAATTCTAAGCTGTACCCATGTTCTTGTCTGCTGTGGAGTGTTTTAATAACTTCATAATTTGGATCAAATGAGCACTGACACTTAAGGTTACTTGAATTTGTTGGGGATTCAGGATGTTAGTAATTTTTTTTTCTCCTCAGCATAAGAGCTTGGAAACCTAAGTAGTTGTCTAAAAATCAAAACTAATGCCAGAAAATACTTGTTGAAATATTAAACTTTTTAACTGCTACAAAGCTTCAGTCTGATTATTAATCACATTTTTTCCATTTGGCCATCACTGTGTGTGAGCCAGAAGCAGGATTTAGAGCAGGATTACTGAGAAAACTCTGTGTATCAGCATTGTTATGAAGGGCTGTAATTTCATCACTGGGCAAACAAGCCTTCAACTTCGCTATTTTGTGTTCTTCTAATTTGTCTGTTCAGAGAGTTCAAAATGTTTGACTAACAAAACAAACATTTTACCAGTTGGCCACGCTGCTGCATAGCTAAAATTAAAACCCAAAGACCTTTGTTGATAGATTATCTTGGTCATCATCACAACAACCACCACAAAATCAGCTTCTTTCTCCTTCCAACATTAAAAGGCTTACTGAGTTCAGAATTACAGTAATAACTTTCATTCACCAGACATCTACACACAGAGTACACATCTCATAGCTTTATAGTAGAACTTGATTACGCAGTTCATCTAGCAAAATTCACTTGAGAATCAGCCAACCATACTAAAGAATCTAAGCCAATTTACATGCATTTTCAGTTATGCTTGAACAGCCACCACATCAACACAAAATTCACTCCTAGAATCAAGCAAGCCGACCACCACCGAGGTTATCTATGCATCTATCTCCTCTTCTGCCATGAAGAATGCAAGTGGGGTGGCCATTTGAGGCCACACCAACCATTTGAGAGAAAAAGCCATCACCCAAAAGCCTGCAGTATGCAATATATTGGATGCACTCCAACTCTCTGTGCATGATTCCAGGACCCAGGTGACTGTTTGCAAAAGCAGACAAATGGAGTCAGGACCCACAGGATGCAAAGAGGCTACCGAGCACTGTTGTTGTTTGGTAACAAAAAATTCAAGTTTTTAGTATGGGTTTTTAACCAAGCCTGACAGAGTTCAAGAACTGTTTGGAAAACACTCCCAGGCACTTGATGCGACTCTTGGGCATGGTCCTGTGCAGGGACACGAGATGGGCTTGATTCTTGTGGGTCCCTTCCAACTCAGCATATTCTGTGATGACCAACCATTTGTTCAGCGTTCTTCAGACATTCAGAGGAGCAAGAAGAACCACTGCCTTGGCACACAGCACCTCAGTGTGAGACGTGTCCCATGCACAACCACCACTCCCACCTGTGTATGGGTACCAAACATGCACTGCCAGCACACAGGTTGATCAAATACACACAGATGGTGTTGGAGGTCTCAGACAGAATCCTTCCGGAACCAAGCAAAGGACTGGGTCTAGATCTGGGGTTGCCTTCTCACCAGTGCTCCTCCAATTCATAAACTTCATGCTTGATCACTATAAACACACTGACTGCACACTCATATATGCACTTTAACAATGATTAGTTTTAAACCTAAGCCTGAATACCAAATAAGTCACTTAATTGGAAGTCATTAGTACTGAAAAACCTCAAGAAGGCTAAAGGCCACATTCCTTGGCCATACACACTATTTGAGGTATCTTTTTGAGAAGTTTAATGCTAAATTTTACATAACAGGACTTCTCTGTAAAGATAAAGGCAGTTAGTTCCAAGAAAAAAAAATCCTGGTTTAAAGAGATAAAAAGAAGACATTTCAAAACTTAATTATCCTATTCTGCTCTACTTACCTTATACTGAAACAGACATTTATTTTGCCTATACAGTACTTAGTTTGCTGGAGACAAAAATGTGATCAGTATTTTTCCAAAATGAACCATGTTTATTTGGGTTGGCAGCAGGAAGAGCTTTTTTTCTGAGTCACATCCATGCCCTGCCACCTGTGGCAAGAAGCTTGTTTTGCAACAGAACAGTGCTAAATTGTGGATGAGTGCTGGAAAATTTAATTAAAACTCACTTCAAAACCAACACATCGTGTAAGCATCTCAGGAAATCTATAGGTTCATCATTAAATTCATTAGCAAGTTTATAAAATCCAAAAACAAAAAATCTGTTCTAATATGCATGAACACACACAGAGAAAGCAACCACCCCCAGTAATTCAAATTCTCTTGGACCTCGTGTATTGTGGCGAGGCCCCCGGAGTAAGGCAAACACGAACAACCATCTGTTATTTTTGTCTGCAAAGCAGCGACTTCCCCCCTGATGAATCTTTGATAGCAGCCAAGCAATGGCAGCAACTGCTGTGGCAGGAACTGACAGCCAGCAGCCCCAGCCTCCATTTCTCTCTTCACTCAACCTGCATGTTAAATGGCTGCTTCAAACCCAGGAGTAGCTCTTTACATATTAAAACCAAATATGCATTTTCTGTGCTTTCATTTAAATTACAGCAAATGAAGGGAAGTGTCAGGGAGCAAGCGAAGGGAAAAAAGAAAGGGGAAAGAATTGGAGAATGAAGAACCCCTCAGGGAGCATTCATGGTGCCAAAGAGATACTCATTTTCAAGCACCATCTGTCAAGAGCTACTTGGAGCTTTTTCTCTCTTTATCTTAATACCCTCCCCCAGGTTTTACCATCTCACTTGCTATATACCAAGTGGCAAAAACCTCTACATCACACAGAAAAACTGACTGCTCTTCCACTATTTTAGGGGCAAAAATTCTTCTCCAGGACAGACTGAACTATGGTGAAACTCGACATTAAGCTCCACTTAGGTGTGTCTTGGATGCAGGAGACATTGTCTGCAACTGACTTGTAGGGTTTTAGCACTGCTAAAGTACTAGTTTTCAAGCAACAAACAAGTCTGAGATTTGCCCTGAAAGTGTAGATTAGTCTGGCAGCTCAGTTACAGCTCCCATCCCACACAGCTTCTGGGCAGCAGCACTGAACCAACCTCTGTGGCAGGGCAGTTCCAAAAGAGAGGAAATCAAGTTAACTTGTTCTGCACCATTTTAACACCTTGACACTTTCCCCATTTTATTTAAATCCATATATTATCCAAGTTAACGCTCACAGCAATTTAGCAGCAGAGACAAGGGAATGATTACTAACTCATAGGTAAACAAATACCTTCACAGTAGAAGTCTGTGTAGAAAATTTACACTGGAATGCAAGTACATACATTAATGACTTATTAGAATTGCTATGTATATGTAACTCATCTCTGAAAACTCCAAGGAGAAAGTAATAATCATGGGACATGACAAGCTGTTGGCCCTCAAGAACAATGCATTTATCAGCAGTGACGGGAACAGCAAGTCCAGCATGGTTTTAAACCAGGAAATCCAGTATTGCCAGAAGGGCTAACTGTGATAACAGGGTCATTTTGCCAAGAATTCTGGGCCCCTTTCACTTGATTTCTTCCGTCTTTGATCAGCTCCAGGACCCTTTGAAATGTTTTTACAGACAGAAACAGGGACTGAACCATCTGTGGCTAACAAGCAGATCAGCAACTAGTTTTTTGTGAAGATCTAGTATATATACACCAGTTCTGGAGTTGAATTCATGTTCTTCCTACTTGCCAGGCAAGGTCTTAACCACTAGACTACAGTCTTTCAGCTTTTCTTTAGTAAGATGATAGAGCTATTTCACACAATTGGGGTTGACAAAAAAGTTCCTTCCCCAGGCTTCCAATAATGTGACTCAAAGACAGAGCAGAGCTTGAACCTCCAACCCAGAGCAGTGGCCTAAACAGGTATGCATATGGAGAGGGAGTCAAGAGGTGCCATTCTCCTTTACCTTCTCATTCCAGTTCTATTGAGAATAGACATCAGTATAGCATATTTCACTGAAAACATTCTTATTTGTTAAGTGAGCCACAGGTGCATAAAAATATTTCCCTGTCAGGTTTGATTGGAAGATCCCACATTTCAAAACCATCAATCCAGATCAAGATCAAAGATTTCCAAAACTAATTTTGACAACATAATGGTTCAATTTGCCAGCTTACATTTCAGCTTTTTAAGATGCACTCTTTTTTTTTGGTACTTTTATGATGAAATGTTAGAATCAGAAAGCTTATGTTTACCTATAAACTTCAGACTCAGAGCTTTTTTTAAACACAAAATAAAGCCAGAACTGCTGGTAGCAGTAAACACCAAACCTGACATTTCAGAGGCAAGAGTGAGCTTCAATTACCAACTATTTTGTCATTTCCTATTTAACCAATTGACTTTCTCAGGCATTACAGACTTCTGGCCCTTTAGAAATATTACTATCCTTTTCATAAAGAGTTTATTCCTCCTGTGGCATTGTTGTATACAATGGCAACATAAAGGTGTGAGACAACAATTTACTTCGCTCTGCTATTCACCTTGCAATTTTCTTTGCTTAATGAAACAGAAAAACCTGTGGAAATGAATCAGTATTCCAGGTCAGCAAGATGCTGAATAAGATACTGAAATAGACACATTTCTAAGCATCAGAATTCTCTTGCCAGCTTCTACGACATCGTGATGTGTATGCTCCATGCTGGGGCCCACGCAAGTCCCAAAGCACCGTTAGATCCATAAACAACTTCCCTCCAGACCTAGTCATGACAAGTACAGACTCATCTCCAAAGAAAGTGTTTCTAAGAAATTCTCTAGGTAAAAATGGTAACCTGTTATACCTAGTGGGAAATAGAAGAAATCTTCAACTATTTTTAGCAGCAGTGCAATTGCATAGTCAGGAGCTTGAGGCACTGTGGGAAATAGTCAAAATAAGTAATACCAATTGGAAATCAGACAATGTGTGTTATTTCTATTTTTATACCATTGCCCACACACAACACCAAGTAATGCAAGTACTTTGAATTTAATAACTGAAAATAAATCCAGTTATTATTAGGCTTTTTTTTTATTCTAACACCCCACCCCTCCTTAATAGGTTTCCTTATTTATAACTCATTTTCTTTATTTTGTTCATGTCTCAGGAGCTTTCTTATCCTTTTATTGACAAATTTTTCCTGCAGTTCCTATATTCTCCATTGTGCTGTGTTTGTTATTGATGATGGCTCACACTCTATTCTGTTTCCCAGTTTTTAACCCACTACCTTTACCTCACTCTATGAAACCTGATCCAACCTTCATCTCTACTTGCTTTAAACTTGGTAGTGGGTTATTTTCCTATAAAGCTTGTTACTGATGACAGAGGATTTTCAGTCTCTCAACTGCTTCTTGAAACAAAAGCACCTGCTTAGGGCTATTTGACAGAGAGGGAAAAGGAACAAAATGCATTAGTGGAATTATCATTCAAGTAGAAAGAGATGACCAAACACACACTAGCCATCTAGTTGTTCTGCCACCCAACCACTCTTCTCACTAAAGGGGTTGCATTTGAAAGTCTTCAGAGTTGCTCCTGATGCACTCTAGTTCAAAAAGTATCATTAATCTAACATACTCCTTCCTCCAAAAGGCACAACCAAGGAATCCAATTACAGTTCATGTTTGAGAGAATGTCTGGAGAGGATATATAATATAAGAATTTGAACAAAAAATTACATCTTTATGCATGTTTCACCACCAATAATTCTCAATTCTGACATCGTCTTGTAGAAAATCCTAGTGAATTCTACTAACTGTACAGACTGGGTTTAATTCAATTGAAAATACAGTTACTAACAGCTCAAACAAGTTCATATAAACACATATTCAGATGTGTGCCCATGTATATTGGAGTGTGTAATACACATGATATACAGAAACATTTTTCACACAGAACATGCTTTCATCACTACCACAAATGACATGTGGGACCCTCAGCTTTTGGGGTTTCACAAAGACTGTATGCAATCTGTCCCTGCTTTTGAATCTGTGCAAGAAAAACAAGCCTGAAAGAGAATCTGCAAACTCTTCATTTAAGAACCGAGTTGCAGATCAGAATCAGACTCATCCTCTCTCCAATCACTCTAAGAGGGTTTTTACTCATCCAGGCGTATTTATTTTGTTCCAAAGGACAAAGAGTCCTAATTTCTAGGAGATATGAATTTTGTTTTCATTGTGCAATAATAAACTACATCTTAGTTGGGAATGTAGTTGTTATGTAGTCATAATAAAGTCATCTTAGATGAGAGTAGCTCTCATCCCCAAAGTTCTCTCACAGAGTTACTGCCAGTGCCAGCAGGAAAATCCTCAAGACGTGTGTACTTGGTTGAAGCACTTAGATGTTGTAGCCATCTCTTATCAAAATGCAAAATGGTACAACTGACACATAAGCAATGTTTTTACAAATGAACTAATGTGAATCCGTAGTAAAACATGCCAGCTCTGCTACACTATTTCTGCTTGCAGCTCACAAGTTCAGGTGACATCAATGGCCACGGCATCTACTTCTGAGTTATCAAACAGGAATCATGATAAACTGAAGTAGAACAAATGGGATACTTGTTCTTATTCCATCTGTGGCTACTTTTAATTGATTATACCCAGACGTGAAAGATACAAACAACCTTGTTTCAATGATAATGAAGATAATAGCCAGTTGTGGCACTTACGACCACAGGCTGCTTTAACTTGGTGTGTTCAGCACAGTCATCCCTCAAAAGCATTGAGCATTTCCTCAAAACTCACAGACAGATGCTGGAAGCCTTCATGAAAAAACCTTAGTTTTTTACTACTATGAGATTTTACTCACATTATTTTCACAGAAACTGAAGCATTACTAAGTGCTTATAGGACTAGGTTTCATGTGTGTCCAATTTTACATATATTTAGGTTTATTACCTAAATGTGTATGCATTCAGTCTGTCATTCAGACATACAAATTTAATGCTAATATCCAGTATGCATACACAAAACACTTTTTGTACCCACTGCTCAGAAGTAGCCACCTCACAGCTGCCTGCAGTAGTTATTTTAAGGCAGACAGAACACCATGACTTCAGCTATTTGGGCCAGACAACAGAAGAAACAAGAACATACTGTTGCTGGAGGAGAAATATTACAGGCCGAGTACAAGTGGCCAAGCAATCAGGGATAGCTTTTCTATGCATTTACATATATTTTGGCTTACTCTTCTGCCCAGAGGTCTGCTAATCACAAGAATTTGCTTAATAGTTTAGGACTGCATCAGTAAGTTTGATCATCACAGCTTTCCTGGAATGGATCAACTATGACTGCCTGAATAGTAGTTACTTTGGGCTCTCAAGTACATTGTCTGAAAAGGACAATGCTTTCCCCATGTCATGGTGAATGCAATAAGTTTCAGCTGATCGCCGAAAGATGTATTGAAATAGACCTGATAAAGGTGTAAAACATGAAATCAGTTTGAATTCCACCTATTATAAGATTGAATAAAGCAAAAATACACATGGACAAACACAGAACTAGATAAGCAACAAGTAAATCTGCATAAATAGATATGCTCCAATCACATGCCCCAGTGATAGCACTAGCTCCCAGCCTGCAAGTTTGACTTTTGAAAAGGCAGATTCACTCATCCCTCATCTCCTGGGCTGGTAATTTGACTTCAGCCATAACAGCAGCTTGCCCTCCAAAGCCCCTGTGTCGGGCCCTAACCTGGCACATGGGTGAGCTCTCAGATACGAAGGTGAGCAGAGCATGTTCGTGGGAGTGGTGCAGGCTGGAGACTGACAGGCAGAGCACACCCAGCTAAAAGTCCTTCTGAGGCCAAGGCAACCCACAACACACAAAACCTGGCTCCTGGTTCTACAACTGAGGCCAATCCTGACAACTGTAATTAGAGCAATTACAGAAGAGAGAGAAACAAACCCAAGATGACCTACGGCCTTGTACTTGAATGATACCAAAGGTAGTGACAGGTATGCTTTGAAAAATTGACATATTCACTCAGAAGACACATTGCTGGATTTAGTTATTTCCCAAAAGAAAGGTCAGAGAGAAATTATAGGAAAGACTAATGACAGTTTGAAGGAGGGAGGAAGCTACAGGATGTCAAAGGGAAGGTAATGGAGCAGGAAGGCCAACTGACAGAGGCATCAAAAACTGGGAAACAAGAGGGCTTTGTCAAGTTCAGCACAACTGAAGAATAGAATACCTGAATGCCTGTCAGTGTCTGAAATTCTTCTGCTCCCTTTTAATGCTTGGAAAACGGGTATGTAAGAAGTATGCATAAAATCGATTGAGGAAGGTGGCATTGCTAACACAGGGGAAAACAAAAGAAAAACATTCAAGAAATGAAAGTTTAATTTTTAAAATTGGAAGATTGCACTGTTCTGCTCCAGACAGCATTTCCACTTCCCTCTCATATCAAAACCAAACATTTCAGGTATGTTTAATATACAATGCAATAGGATGCCATGTTCAGGTTTCATGCAGTACTGAACCATGACCTTGATAGTAGGTTCTTATTCACCCTTGTCCCAGACCTGCCAAGTCTTATTAACTTCATGAAGCTAACAAGGTAATAAAAAGTGTCTCTGACAAGCAAAGTACTTTCAGGGTAAGAGGAGTGTGGATACCTAAAATCTAAGACTTGTGTTTTCTAACAATACTGGACAATTCAAAGGTTAGTCACCAGACAAGATACTTCCAAATGGCACCTAATAGATCGCGTTTCAATTTTGAGCCCTGTACATGGAACAATTTAGCTAAATGGCCCCTCCCAAATCTTATTTGGGATTAAAAATCACAGTTTCTGCTACTCATGTGGAAAAATAAAGGAACATCATTTCTCTATCTTCAAAGACAATAATTTTTTTTAATATATTTTAGTACATATGAGAGAGCATAGTTCATTAAGCAGTTTAGCATAGTCACTGCCCAGCAAGGAAACTGATTTGAACAGCAGACCACAAAAAATCAATGTCAACAAGATCGGAGCACCTTATTTCACATTATTTCTGCAGACAGCACTTCAGCTGGGAAAAAAAAGAACTGTAGGCATTTTGAGTCATACAAATGACTTGAAAATGGTGGCCCTTATAATCTGCACAGGTACTGACCTATCAACCCCAATCTTTATAGAAAGGCTTTGACCAATTGTTTCAACTGAAGAAAACTTTCATGCAACTTCTTACTGCAAGGATACCAGCAAACATTAACTGGTAGTCCAGGCAAAAGCCAAGAGCTGCAAACACCTTTCAACTCCAAGCACGTAGATCACGCACAGCTTGGAATCAGAACAGCCCAGCACTAATTTGCTGTTTGATTTCGATACAAACAAATATAAAATAAAAGTCCTGTAATTCAAACCACAATTTTTCCCTTGCTCAAAGTTCTGTTTATCTGTCTAGGGTGACATCTAGCATTCTTGATTCTGAATGTGTTTTAACTCTCTTCTCCATACATAAATAATGAAATTCAAAATAATCGCTTAAAACCTAGCAAGTCATTCTGGTGATCGTACATTAGTACTCTAGTCCTAAATGCTTCCAGTCCCATCCTATCTCTCCCTTCCTAGCAACACAAATGTTTTATTAGCAACACCTCGAAGTGAACTGCTCTAAATATTAATCTGCCTCAGTTAAGCAAAGACAACACTTCAGATAGATACAGTTCTACCAGACCTACATGGCATCTCCTCCTGATACCAGCTGGTTGGCCTCTGTCATCATCCCTCCGAGACACAGCTTAAGACATTTTTATCTGAGTAATAAATGTTATCTTCTGCCTCACAATTTAATTGATTTCTGGCCTGAAGTAATGTATTTCTTTAAATTAATGTAATGTCATTAATTTTTTCAGTGTTCTAAGAAGAGGAAAATAGTATTCTGCTTGAGTATTTAATTTTCATTTTAAGTTTCCATGGCTCAGCTAAGGTGATGCAAAAGTAAAAGTATTAAACATGGAAAATGAAAAAAAATAGAACTGAATAAAAGACCTGAAATAAAAGATTTTGTGAAGCAGATATTGTTTTGATCAATATTTATCCAGAGTAGCACACACTAAAATGCAGTATGGACAGGTGGCCCATTTAACATATACCAGCCTGCTTCAGCACAGCTAAGCATCACAGATCCAGGTATTTCTTTTTCCATTCTAAGTTCCTTCACAACCCTACCATCAAGAAAAACTAACTCCAACTATGATATGACATCTTGCAAATACAAGATAGCCTGTACATTTTATGGTGATCTTAGTGACTCAAAAAATGTTTCAAGACACAAAAGAACTACTAGAACATATCTTGCTAACATCAATAATAAAGTACTTGCCCTCTATTTCAGAAATCACAAATCCATAATTTCCAGTTGCAGAAGTCATTTCTATTGCAGCTTGCCTAGACATTAGACAGAGTCTTTGAGCAAAGCTAGAAAATAGCATATAATAGCTGATTTGCCTACTGCTGACCTTCAAGCCTTTTTAAAATGGCATCTGGCTGCATTTCTGCCACCTTGACCTAACACAGTCTGAAGAAATAAATTCTAAAGAAAAACTTACACCTTCTCTGTGAAGAGATGCATTCCTTAGCAGCATTCTTCACTTGAATATTCCAAACTCATGGATTAAGTGAAACACTACCTTGAGCAGGTACATCACTGCACAGCTCTGATTCCAAATAATTTCAGCCAAACACATTCACAGAACAGAAAATCCCTTTAAGCAATGCACAGGTAAAACTGAAAGTGGATGCTAGAGCTGTGTCCTAGAGGCTAGCACATGTGTAACCAAAGACTTCAAATATCAAAGACATGACAGTGAATTCTGCACTGTTTTCCCATTTACTGAAAGGAAGATTTGAAGCCCCTATGAGTATCCTCTTGAATATTTCTTTGCCTTATAAAAACTTGCTCATTGCAGAAGAGCAAAATAAAGTTGCTAGATGCAAGCAGTAGCTTGACATAATAGAGTTCAGGTGAATAAAATTCTAGTCCTATTTCTCGTTGTGAAGCCAGTGGCAAAATTTCTACTGACTTCAGCAAGCAGAAGCGGACATCACCTCTTCTGAACTTAGGTTCAGTGGAGTCGACCATGGTCCTGCCTTTTCCTGAAGGAAGCATCAATAAATCTCTACATAATCTAGTGCATATCTCATCCTGCACTTGGCTTTAAAATTTAACTTCCTTTCTCACAATGCAGTTTGGATATCACAAGCAGAAGTATCTAGACATTGGTATAAACACTTCTGCCTAAGTGGGAAAAATTAGAATTTCATCATCAAGTGGGTTCATTCCTTGTTTACAAGTGCCGCCTTCTTAGGGAAACAGGTGCAACAGCAGCCAGGACACTATCAGTGGGTATCACTGAAGACTGTGGCAGCAAGAAATTAATGCAGATAAACAGTGATGAGCAAAAATTGAGAAAATGAGGTAGTCCTGCAACCATCACATGAGCTCCTACAGCTCTCAGTGTTAATTGTCATTCAATTCCCCATAGTATTCTAAAACCTAGATGATCAGATAATAAGAGGTTGAGTGGTATGCATAACATCAGGCTGATTAAATTTGTTTACTGGTAATTCTTTCAGGTTCCTATGAATATCATGTAATTTTCAAGGTTTATTTCAAACAAATTTTATGTAATGCATTATTGACAACATCTTCATGGACCATTTCTACAATGTCATTCAGGATAATTATTTCACAACAGATTTTCAGAGTCCCTGATTCCTGTTGGGATTCACTTTTGCATAAATTACAGAGCAGCATATTTAATCAGTGTCTCTATTAGAGCCCTATGGCTTATTTTTAGGAATAAGAAATGAGAGAATAGAAAGATTTCAGGAGAGGCAAGGGAAAGGAAAGAAATGTTTGTAAGCATGAATACTTTTCTCAGTAATATTTTCTGAAGCAGCAGAGCTGTATAGTCTGTCCTGCAGCATCTCCGCCTTTTTTAGAAATAAACACCAGCATTAATCTTTTGACTCCATTAAATATTAATGTTACCAAATCACATAATGGGGAGTTAAAAACAATTAACATTTACATCACAGTCTCCTTAAGGTTATTCCAAAAAGTGAATTAGCCCCTCTATAATAATGCCAAAACAATGGTAAACCAAAGAATTATGACTAGTGTAATTTCCTATATTTTTAACATATATCCAGAGAGATAAAGGCTGGACAATTGCTTGACACCTAAACAGGACAAATCCTTATGACTGCACCACATTTACATTTCTTATGTAACATGCTGTAAATGTTGAGCATCAGAACAGCATAGCATACCCACTGTTTACAAAAGTCAATTAAGAAGGCAGACAAACATGGCCCTGTGATTTGCCAATATATCAAGAAGCCAAACATATCAATTCATTTTTCTAGTAGATGGAAAGCTGTCTGCTTATGTCTGCTGGACACAGAGGGTTTAAAAAAGTTAAAAAACTAAACCTTTCTGACTGGTATCAACCTACATTTCCCTGAATAAGGACAAAAAGTATTTACCATAATCTGTATGTGAGCATACATTTATTTGGTCTGAGCAAGGTAGTGTTTCAGTCCATCCACTGAAGAGTCAGGGCAAAGAGCGATGCCACCGTTGCCTGGTGTGAACCAGTACTGTCATTCCCCTGTTTCAAGCCTCTGTCCCAGAGGCAAAGCATGTTCCTGCTGCAGGGGAAGGGGCCCAAGTACAGCATGAATCTAAGAATAAACAAACAGCTTGAAGAGCAGATGGGGCAGCGATCCTCTCCACAGAGGATTTAGCAAAGAAATCATGGCTAGCACTGGGACACGCAACAGGCAGCACAGGAAAGGACACATCTTACTCCCCACACTCAATCACACCCAAGACTCACCAGACATAGAATGCACAGAGAACTCCAGTTGGGGTGGCTAGAGCTTCAGAGCTTGCAGTGTTTAAAGAGTCCCTGAAAGCTGGATGCCAGACTATCTCCGGGACCTTTGCAGAGAGCTCATTTGCAAGGACTCAGAGTGGTACAGTTCTCCTGTGCTGCATGTGTGACTGAAGCCTTGAAGGCCCCATGTAGCAATCAATGAACAAGACAGTTTTACACTTCACCCAAATGTATTTCTGTTTGTGGAGGATGTGTCAAGAGCATGAGTTGTGTGAAGCTCTGCATCCTTCATGTCTTCCCCAGCCAGTATCACTCATGCATATTCATAAAACCTGATCAAGTATAATGATGTTAATTTATATACATAAATAGTTACTCAAACATAGAAGCTACTGACTGATAATGCTTAAACACCACTGAAAACCACCAGCTCAAACTGTTCCGAAGATTTCACTGTGTTTGTGGTCTCCCCAGAACACACACATTTTTGTTACCCAAGATATGATTTCCCCCGAGCCAGCTGGATCACAGAGGTGGCATGGCTGAGACTTGCTGGAGCCTGCAACCTACAGCACAGGAGTGTGCCAGCAGCCCACTGGCAAATTAGAGTTCCTAGCTGGTGGCAGTCAGGGTCACCAGGGTTTGGCCTTCACAGGGTGCCTGGAAAGGCTGACACCCAAGCCTTGTTTTCCACACAATAAAAAAGCTTTCACCATTTTGCCATTGGGCCTTTCCAGCACCTTATTTTAAAAGTCAAAAGTAAACAAATTCTCTCTTTTACCCTTACATATGCATGTACAAAATCAAATAAATCTATAAACTGTTCCAATTGAAAGACATTTGAGCCCCAGGCTACTGGCAGCCTGAGGCTCAAATGTTGTGAATCCTGCACTTACCCAGGTGCCAGACCTTTATTGTACCACTTTCTGATAAGACTGATACAAGATGACAGTGGCTCAACACACGAGTCCCCACAGAAGACCAAGTAACCTGCCATCCTAGAGTAGCCATATCTGTACTTTTACTTGGCATGCAGTACAGGAATTGAACTAAAAAGCCAGCATCTAACTCAACAATGGTTTTGAAAGGCCTTACATAGAACTTTGTGGTAGAAATTATAGTACACTTACTGACACATACAAGTCAGGTTTTGTTAAAGCCAAATTTTTGAAGTAATCCCACTGCAATATATTAATTTCTTCACAGCATACAGACTTAAAGCAGCAAATCCAAGTCGTTTGTTCATATTAAACATACAATTCCACTATCATTCATCAAGAACAAAAGCTTCAGGAGTTCATTCTTTATTTCTTTTTCCCAAACCAGCTTTAGGTTGGGACTTGTTCCATTCGATTTTTTTTCAGCTTTTGGTTTGAGGTTTGTTGTTGTTGGGTTTTTTTTCCAAAAGTCACCTAGACAATTAGGCAAAGCGTAAATGTGGCTAGATCTCGATGATATAAGATAGTAGGACCTGGGAAATATCAGCAGTAGCAGCAACTATAGGTCCATCTAGCACAGCAGTTCATGACCCAGCCTATAAAATACACCCACCTTTAAATTCTCTAGTAGATATAAAGAGAAGCACCTCTAGCTTGAAAAATAAGTGTTAAAAGCAAAGCAAAGCTGGCCTTCTTCCCCCGCTTCATTACAAGTCTGGTACCAGGGCACATTGTTGTATGAACTCCATTTGCAAAACACAAAGACCACTGTGCTTGAATACTTGGAAATTATTATAAAAACATAATTTTAAAGACTTCAAAAAGACATTTTTATTAAGATAATTATATGGATACTGCCTGGAAAACTGCAATAAAATACTTTTTCCCATGTGCACACACTTAAATTACTTTGGTAGACGTGAAATACCAAAAGACATTTGTTATCACAGTACAAAGTACTGTATGATCTTCATTTGTGTCCTACAGCAGATGGCAGAGGAGCTGAACTGCAGGAACACAGAGCCACACAGAGTCTGACAGTGCTGTGAGGGGTTTCTCTCACTCCTCACAGCAAACCTGTGAGCAGCAGCTGAGCAAGGCAGAGCCAAGGGACAGCAGAGGAGCCCCAAACAGCTGGTTAATGCACCATTCTCTCCATCCCAGGAGAGCAAAGGACACAGCAGCAAAAGCATCATGATGATAATTTACTGCCACAGCTTCAGGCACTGGTGTGTTCTGCTCCCACTACTTCAACACCAGGCTGCAGCTGGGAGGCACCAGCCAGCTGGAATGGGGCCTGGGGCAAGGTGAAGGGGCCCCACGTGATCCACAGCATCTCTCTCATCAAAAAGGAAGCATACATGGAATTCCCAAGCTATGACCTTTCTTCTGCAACCCAGCCAGGGTTATAGAAGGAAGTCTGGGATCTCAGCTCCCACTAACCAATGGCTATAGGCAAACCCCACTGTCTCAGAGCCTTCCACGTGTGAAGTGAGCACATGGCTCACACTGTGGGCACCAGCGGTGCCAACTCCCTCAACACATGGGCACACACACAGCAACACCTGCAACAAATGCCTCCTTACACTAATCTAAGTACAGACTTGGTGCTGGGGCACAAACAGGAATTACAGCCTTAAAAAAGGAAGAAACACTGCCTGACAAGCCAGTTTGACACACCAAAGTCCCCACGAAGGCCTGCTAATATACAGTGAAGCTCACGGGGAACAAAGGTAAAGACAAAATAAATGGGAATCAAACAGTGGACAAAATGCAGTAACCCATCTTCAACACTTGCTTCCAAAAAGGTAAGGCTTGATTAATCAGGCTCTTCTAACAAGCAAATCTGGCTGGTCTGAATCTTTCATTTGTATTATTAACAAGGATTAAAGCTCATTATTCCATATGCTCCCCATCCCGGCAACTAGAGCAGTGTTTGCCAAGAGTGATATCAACCAGCTCAGCCTGCATCTTAGTCCACAGCTAATACCTTCAAGGCCAGCCAAGGCTTCCAGAGTCGTGGTCCCTTACCCTGCTACACCTGAGCAAAAATCTAAACCAAATAAAAATCAAGTTATTCACCAATGAAGACTCCAACCAACCACTCAGGCTCTACTTCGAAATCCAAGAATCTTCATTTCATCTTTTGCTTCATAGTAGAAGTCTTAGGTATTCCTTGGTAAGAGAATATTTCAGTTCAGTTCATCAAGAAAAAAATATGATTCATTCAAATACAAAGTGACTGTAATAAATAATTGCAAGAGTAAGTTAAGTCCACAGTATTCACAATTGCATTTGTATACAACTTCCTTCCATTTTTATTTCCGGGAGGCAAAGATCCTTTTTTGATACTCAATATAAAAAACTATAAAAATGACTTAATTTGAGTAACAAAAAAGGAAACCAACAACAATTACAAAGAAATTAGCAAGAACTGTGAGAACAAACATTAGTGTTTATGATGGGGACCTTTAGAGAAGACAACTCTTACCAGACTCCCATGAAAGTAATGCCAAGGAACAGAACTATACCAATCAAAACCTCTCCTCCTGAACGCCACTATTAGAATGAAGGTAGACATCTAAAAAGCTAAAACAAAAAGAAACTCCCTGTTCTCCCCACATTCATACATTCATTAGATGGTTTTAAAATGCATTTTATGAATCTCTACCAACTTCTATTATTCTCTGTAGGAATATAACAGTAATACCTCATAGCAGATAATCAGAAAACAGTGCACACAAAAATATTCTATGTGCAAGCTTCAGTAACTGGAGAGAAAGAAGGTTGGGGAAAGAAATACTGTTAACAATTTAGAACTAGCATGGTATGAAACAAGGTACCTCCCCGCCCCCCAAATGTACTTGAAAATGTACAGCATTACTGTGTTTGTGTGGTGAGGCTTTGGTCACACGGGGCTCCAGAGGTGGCTTCTGTGAGAAGCTGAGAGAAGCTTCCTGTGTCTGACAGAGCCAAAGCCAGCCAGCTCCAAGAGCACCTGGCAGCACCTCTGAGTTAACATAGCCAAAAAGGGGGAAAGGAGAGGGAAAATGGACAATGCAGCTGTGAGGAGTGAGAGTACACAAGCAAAACAATTCCCTTTAGAGGCAGAGAAAATCAGGAGTAACACTGGGCCCAGGAAGATGACACAGGTGAGGGAAGGCATTTGAATATTTAGTTGTTATCTTCCCACTACCCTACTCAGGTTTGACTGGCAATAAATCAGGTTTCCCCAAGCTGGGTCTGTTTCCTCCCTGACAGTAATCAGTGAGTGTTTATCTCAATCCATGAACTTTTGTAATATTTTCTCTCCTGTCCAGCTGAGTAGAGGAGAGAGAGCAGCTTTGGAGGGCATCTGGCATTCAGCCATGGTCAACCCATTATAGTACAAAACAAAGTAGCGTTAAAAAAACAGAACCTGGTTGGCACAGAAGTAATTTTCCTGTATATATGAAACCCAAAAGGTAATTTCCATTCCTAACAGCAGATTCTTTGGTACACCTTTTCAAGCTGCTGGTTTTTCCCCCAAAAGCAACTCTGTTATATATGAGCCTATTTTCATATTTCTTAAAACTTTTCAGAGTTGGACAGCATTAATCAGGATCTTTCAGTGAGTGTACAGCAGCATGATTTTCAGTTAAAAAAACCCCAAACCTTTAAATCCTACACCTTTATTCTGGGCTCTGTTTCAGTCAAACCAACAAGTTCTTGCCCACTTTGTTAATATGCATCACTAACAAGACTTTTATCTGACAGTGAGGGACTGGTAAGCCCAGTAGCAAAACTGATTTCTCCCTCCTTTGAGATTCCAACTGTTAAAGGGACAGAGTTCCCCAAGGACCCAACATTTGGGGGCAGGGAAGGAGGTTTGGAAGGAAGCACAACTTTGGAAGCAGGGCAGGGCTCTTTTTACACCTGTATTTCTGCTCCACATGTACTGATAAACACAAGAACCAGAACTAGGAGATTGGACAGGGATAATTCACATGTCATCCAAACAAAGGCAAATGAGCAGGTTTTGGTCTGTCAGCATCATTCCTGTCAGGGAGAATATGGCAGATAATCCAATAAAGTGAGATAACAGGGATGCTGGCATTCCAAATCACAGTCAGAAACAGCAATGAAGACAGGACTGAACACCAGGCTTATCCTCTTTTATTAGGGCAACTTGTAGTGCAACTCAGTCCTGAAACCTCAGTGCTCTCAAGATACAAGTTCCTACAGCATACTTATTTATTTATTTGCTTTCCCTTATTTGTTCATTTGCTTTTCTTCTGGGTCTTTCCAGAAGAAAAAATAAAACCTTTCCAAACTCCCTTGTCACAATTTTTTTCCCAGCTTAGATTTTTTTTAAACACACATGAGTTCCACTGGGTTTACCATGGCAAGCTCTCAGTTAATAACTAAGGAAGAAGGCAGAAGCTGATGAAAGGAAGCACATCTTGCAGCAGAAAGGACAGGATCTAAATTAAAACACTGGATCAGGAACTAGCTTTTCCTGTGGGCCTTCATAAGCCACAATCTCTTTCTGCCCCTGCTCCCTATCAGCAAGATCATTAGCTGAATAAATGATAGTTAAAAACCCATTAACAAAAGTCAGATTTGCTAGGCTTGATCAATTAGGTCTTCCAAGTGTAAAAGGATCCTAACTCACGAGCCTTATGGAGGAAGTTGCTTCTGCCAAATGTATTATGCAATTTCTCATCACTGCTGCCCTTCCTCAGTCCCTTCTCCACCACTTCTTTAAAAGCAGAGATTTGGGTCAGGAAAAGAGAACAGGTTATAATTCCTGATATTCACAACAAAGACTTTCTTGGTTTTCAAGTTTAATTACTATGATTTTTTTTCTTTCCTCATCTTCAAGTCTGAGCAGGGAATGAAAAGCAAGATAGATGCTGCTAGATAAACACAACTTGGTTCTCATTCCCAGGGTTCATACCAAGGCTGCAGTGGTACTGCTGGCTGTAACCATTCAAGCTCAACAGCCCAGTGGGACCAATTACTGCATTTACAGTAAAACATGCAAGGAAATCTATCTCCCTATCTCCATATAACCAGGTTTACTGAAGGATAACCTACTACATTACACAGATTAATACTTCAGTGAGTAAATTAATCCTTAGAATTTCACTCACTACTTGTGGCTTATAAATTTTAATTGGTTCTAAACTGCCACATAAATTTATGTGAGTGTATATTGATGAAGTAGAAGGGATCAGAAATTATTCTATTAACACACAGAGACAACAGGATATGTTGGGGCCAATTAATAAACATCCATAAATGTTTGCAAAGCAGGAGTCAAACTTGGTTCAGAGGTGTATCATCATAGCTGACACAGAACTCCAGGAGGAAAGCAGAAGCAGCATTAGCTGAGAATGAAAGGCACTGAAAGTGAAAATTTCCGAAAGGGAAATGCTCCCATTTTGCCAAAGTCAGATGCAAAGCTGAAGGGAAAGCAGTGCTTGTTCTGTATTTGATTGCACCATTATTGATCCCAGTCAGTCAATACCACCAGTACAGCAATCAGAACAGCCTCCCAACACATCAACAGCCTGGTGCACCATACAAACAAATACTTCTACAGGAATGAAACACAGCACCAGACGTTCCTGTACATCAAAAGTATCTAACAATACCGACTGTCCTCTTTAGGATGCCATACAACCTCACAAATTTTATCATCAGGATGAAACTTCCCCTCATATCAATCTGTTTATGAAGATTCGGTTCACTGGTTGAACTTTCCACCTGTGACTCATGGTAGAATTAGTTCCCTGCAATACTTCAAGAAAAGTCTAAAGAGTGGTTTAGTGGTTTTTTAACCACTTCTTATGATATGTTACTCCTAAAACAGCAATGATTATTTCAACGCCAGTAACGGTAACATACTAATACCCCTAACAACTGAGGCATTTGCCACACATTATCCACTTTTCTCAAGTACAACAGCAGTTCACAAGTTAGAGAATCAGAAAGCTGTCTTATAATTCATGTCAAGACTTTTCAAACTCAGTAAGTATGAAAGGCCAGGTCCATCTCTGGTCTCCTGCCCAAATATAAAGAGCTTCCCAAAAGCCAGGAAGCAAAACTGTTACCCAAGGACTATCTCCCACCTTTGCATTTCAGTTATGCATTTTTTCATTTAATCAGTGTGGCACAAACAAGTAATTATTACACCACACTAATCAATTTTCTATACTATGAATGTAAATAATACATGAAATACTAAGAGCCTGCCTTTTTTCTCATATTTATTTCCCCATCTACCCAAGGTTTCCACAAACATTTCTGAAAAGCTTCACAAATTGCTTTAGCTTCCAGTAGCTAGTTATTTGGGATGACCCATTCAGCATCAGCAATGCAGCTGTAAAGAAAAAAGGCCCCAAGCCTAAAAGAGCCCATTGTGCCCATTTCCTCTTATAGGTGGATCACTGAATTGCTCCAGCAACCACTTCAGCAGGAAAATATGCAGTGCATCCCTTGCTCAGAGCACCTCTCAGACTACACTTGCAAGCTCTGGGAACAGATTCTTGTATTTATTATGGGGCCTAACCATCACTTTGGCCCCTGTGACAACAATATCACACTAACAAGAATATTCAGTGTCTATCTTCAGAAGCCTTGCTATCTTCTATTGCTTGAGTAAACAGGTACAAGAAGGCAACAAAAAGTTTCTTCAAAGCAAACTCCTTAAACCACATGCACTGATATCTCATAGTAAACCCTGAGTTTCCCTTGGAATTCACAACACTCCTTGTAACACTACAGGGAAAAAAGGGGAAGCAACCAGTGATTTTACAGTCACATATGCACTAAACTATCAATTCTTACAGGCCTTTAAGGTGCACCCTACAGCTGTGCAGTGCATCGCAAGTAAAACCACTTGAAAGAAGCAAAGCTACACAGCCTCCAAAAAGTGAGATATGCTACATTGAGTAAATAAAAACTTAACAAAAGGATTTTTTTTAGCTCAAATTTTACTTTTCAATACTGACTGAACTCGAGAAGACCTTTCTGTAGCACCACCTTTTGGGTCAAAAACTAAAGGGGTAAATAATTGAAAATAATGACCATAAGCAACCTTGCTTATAAATATTTCTTTCTTATGTGTATACTTCAGCCATTTAACATAATGCCCTTTTTACTTTACTGCTTTCTCTTCTGCTTGCTTTTAACATTGCAAAGGACAGCTTCAAGTTTAGAGGCAAGGCAAACTGCCTTTTTTAACTTCAAAAGACAGACACTATTGCATTCACACACATTTAACCATTTGCCCTTTCTTTTAAGCATTTTCAACTTCTGAATCAAAGCTATGAAGTTCCTGCAGTCTTCAACAGAAATCCCAGAATTTTCCTACCTTTGTCCGCAGTCAGGACTTCTTAGGGCTGCTCTGCTTGAATTTCAGGATAAGCAAATGATCCCTGGAGCACTCAGAAACAGCTTAGTGGAGCAGCCACGCTTCCACCTTCTTGTCCAGAAAAAGTGAGCCATAGAGTGCTCAGCCACCCACTCTTCCCTCCTCTGGGCTTGCAGGCTCTGAGCAGCCATGGGGGTAGGAAGGGTAGACCCTCCCACTGGCAGCAAGAAAAGCTCCCTGCCTCACCTGGCTCTGATGAAAAGCAGCTGAGCTGCATCGTCACCACCCTGCTAACCCTGGGGCACAGGGAATGGCCATCAGCTGGGCCTGCCACTCAGTAAGCACCTGCAGCTGCCTGGAGTCACCACCCTTCTCCTTAGGGCTGATGCTGGCCCACCTGGGAGGCTCTGCAGCCTGCTGGGAGGAGGAGACTTTCGATTAAATACCTATCTTATTTCTTTTCATAGAACAAATAGGGAGGTAAAATAATGGTGGGATTGAATTTGTTGTTTTACTTGCTAAGAAATGGTTTGAGGCCCTGCAGTTTCATATCACACTTTTTCTAATTGTTTCCATACATAGCTCATGTGTCTTGGTAGGAGCTCCTCTTGGTAAGATCTCAGCACTTTCAAGCAGATTACTAAGTCATTCATGCAACATGTGGTAAGTGTTTATTCCTTTATTCTATTTGGAGAGAGAAGAACATATAGTAAAGCATTTTATGATGTTTGGTACATATTCCATGGTGTTGTTCTCTATTTCTGTTGTTGCATGCCGTAGGTCAGCTGGAAGTTAAAAGATGGCTCTTGATTTTAGTTTTTCTCTCAGCTGTTATCCAGTACATGCAGATTGCCCCACATGAAGGGATTTGGAGTTGTCTGGTTGGGAGTTTAGAAGGGCAAAAGTATCATCTTTTCTAGGGGAATTTATTGCTTGGACAACATTTAGGAAAAGAGATACAGAATGTAGCCCATTCTTTATTTTGCAGACAGTGCTGAGCCAAAATAGAAAAGTTCATCAGAAGAGACTTGGCTAGACACATTGCACAGATAGACTAGCATGCTACATCTAGGCCAATAAACTAATTAGACAGTAAATATTAGAAGACCTACTTGTTCATTAGACTAATTGAGCTAATACTGCCCAGACATTAAAATATGAGGAATGAAAGCTATATGCAAACAAAACAGCTGTAATGACTTTCTGATAAATACTGCCTGGCTGCATGAGGCTGGAGGATATTACTCAAGGGCAGTAAAAAGATTTCCTTTGCACAGCAGCAATAATCTGTATATCCACAGAGAATTTAAACTCATGATTCAGATCTACAGCACACTATGTTCACTGCAGAGGTAGAATTAATGCTGCAGCTAAGCTTGTATTCTGAATTTACATCTCATCTTCAGGAAGACATAAAAATTTTTTTGAGAAATAGATAAAGGATGTTTGGACAAAAGGGTTGGCAAGAATAAGAGAAAGAAGCAGTCATTGGAATTGTCTCATTTAACTGTTACTGCCTGAACAATCATAAGAAATGAGAGAAAATTTGAGCTTCTAGGTCTGATATACTTAGAAGATGAGTGTAACACTTGTTTTTAAAGTTCAGATTTTAGAATCATCATAGAATATTTTGGGTTGGAAGGAACCTTAAACATCATCTTGTTCCAACACTGGCAGGGACAGACACCTTCCACTAGACCCACCCAGCCTGGCCTTGAACACTTCCAGTGATGGGGCATCCACAGCTTCTCTGAGGAACTTGTTCCAGTGAGATTACGTGACTGCCACACAACAATTTGGCTCAGCTCTCTCAAATTAATATTAAGAAGCCACATTCTGCCTGGAATAACTCAAATGGAATCCATATATCACAGTGCTTCTGCCTTTGGATAGTTAGAGAAAACTATATTTATATCAATGCCTTCAAACACCTCAATGGGAATAACTGCTTTGGGCTGAAATGAAACAGGAAACTACTCCAAAGATCATTTTCGAATGGTCTGTCCTGAAGCTGAGGGTTTCTTATGGTGCTGGTTGTTTGTAGTCCTTCACCTGGATCCAAGTGATAGAAATTCAATCACCCATTTATGAGATACCCTCTGATTTGATATGAAACTGTAAAAATGTTTTGAGAAATAGATCTCAGCAGAACCTACTGCAGATGCCCTACAAGTCTCTTAGAGCAAAATCATTTATCAAACATGGGAGAACCTGTCAGGACTGAGGTTTTCTGAACCTTGTCCTAGATTGCTTTTTATATATGGATTAATGAATGAAGTAATAAATCAAGAAAGAATGCTGTGCTCTGATTATTCTCAGTTCCTTGAATAGAGCTTCTTTTAATGTCCTACCTGCAAGGCAATGGGGAAAAATAGCATAGAGATAGGCAGGAGTGGAGAGAATCAGCTTCTCTTTTTGTAGTGATTCTACCTAGTGTTTAACCTTTTTTGATTGTATTTGCACTGTGATGCCTGAAAGGTGGGTGGAAAACAGAATTCTTCCCTCTGTAAAAACACCCATGTGATCTGAGGGAAGAGTTTCTTCATACATAAAATAATTAGTACAGCATTTCAGAAAACAGTGTAGGTTCTACAGCATATTTGTTCTTGTCTACAGTAAAGCATGGAAATACATGTAAAAAATTCAGGCATTCTTACATCTTTTAGTCCCTCAAAGCAGTCAGCTGCAGCCTCACTACTAATGCCATAGTCCTAAAGGTCACAGTTATTACAGGAAACAATGTTGATTTCACCATTTAATCTAGCTAAGATAAGTTGCTAGAAGTTGGACTTAAAGCAAGTGAGAGCAACTACATGAAGGTGTTACACCTCTCAACCAATTTATTAATTTTTTTATTGTGTGAGTTTGCATATACAAACCCAGAATGTCTTGGAAATGCATAAACTTTCATAGTCTCATCAGACAGTTCCTGGCAGGTAGCACACAGCAGGGTCCAAGAGTATTTTCTAAAACTTTTAAAAGCAAATCTTCCTTCTGTAGCTTGTGGAATCTGTCTAGATTTATTTTCTTTCAGGCATTATAAAGTCTTTGGGAAGGAGTGTAAATGAGGAAGAGACATTTCTGACTCCCAGCAGTGGAGGGCTATAAGACTTGTAATCACAAGTGCTCTGACAGTGTCTGCTATTCTGTTGCTGCAAAATCCCCCTTGCCTATCCTGAAGCTTTTATTTCCTCCTTATCCCTCATTTGCATTCTCTCTTTCATCCAAACAACAACACAAGCTCAGCATTTTGACAGGTTGTCATCAGTATCATTCCTATCCTGAGGGCTGGATCCACGATGTACAATTGTTCTCCACAGCCCGTTTCATCTTTCCTATGGAGCGCAAAGGAGGATGCAGAAAGATTTCAGTGCTTTAACATGCAGGCTCCTGTAGAAAGGGGGGAATAACACATTTTAGCATTCAAAAGGGTGGGTGCCAGATTAATATGACAAACCTGGGAGAAGCTGGATAGATAGCCATGAAGAGATGACATAAGGTGCAGGAGAATGAGCTTTAAATTGGTGCTGAAACAAGCCGTGTTAGCACTGATGTCATGAAGTCATGGAGTGTTTGCATACCACAGCAAGTGTTTGTTTTCTCCTTAGGGAGAGTTTGTGTTTGCTATAGCTGACAAGAAGAAAGGTGAGGAAGAAAGAGCCAGTGTGTTTTAAAGCATGATAGGAGAAGAAAAAAAAAAAAGCAAGTCTTTCATGTTTTCCTGGTGTTTGGAAAATATTTTGCTCTGCAATTTAAACAGATTGTAACTGGTGAAGGGCGGGAGTCCTTCAAAAGAAGGAACATAGGAAAACAAAATGGGAATTGCCAGTTAAATCCTGAATCTGAACTCACCAGGATGCTGTAGGATAGAGGGGTCTAGAAACTTGAAGTCAAACAGACACAGGCAAGTGGGAAAGCCATTTTCTAGTGATTTCAGGCTATGTGTACTTCATGACCTTATCAGTATAATATAAAATGGTCCAGACTGTGTTTATCTTACAGCTAAGAGGAGCAGATTATCTGAAATTTCAGCATACACACATATACTCACCTGCAGTGCAGTTTGACTCAAAAAATGTCGCAACATTTTGGGGATTTTTGTCACCCCTGTGCACATGGAGTGTTTAGAAAATAGTAGCTGATGGCAACCACAAAACAGTCCCACTGATGACAAACTTGGGACAGTTCACTTTCCCTTTCCACTGGTCCTGGGTTGGCTCCAAAGACATAACTGGTAAAATCAAAAAGAACTGTTTCACTACAGTGACTCGATATATTCACTGAATATACATGGAAAGACTGTATAAGAAATAAATTATAAATAGACATACATTTTAAAAATAAATACATATCCTACTAAATCTTTCCCTACCATATCAAGTTTTTAAAAGGAGAAGATATTTTCCTATGTATTTCAAGCTTCAGGAGTTCAAAATTGAGATGCAAAATACAATCAGTATTTCAAGGTAGTACTGTGTCTCACTGCTTATTGTGCAGTAGCCAGAACAGAGTAATTTCCTATTGAAATTAGAAATTAAATAGAAATTACAGTATGGTTCATCTCAGAAGTGCACATTGCAGACAAGTGATGGTATCGTTAAATCCAGTTTTTTTTAATCTATGTAGAGATTTATTTTTCTAATTAGGGATCCCTAAGAAATACTCTAAAAGAGACAGGTAAGTGGTGAATTTTTGTATACAGACATTCCTAGAACAGGTTAACTATCTTCAGGTGACACCTCTTTGGGCACGCAATTTCTTGTTCTGTTTTGCACTAATGGATGCTTAACAACCCAGCTCAGAAGAGAGGTGCAATTCCTTAGGCCAGGGAAGCTGTAGCAAATAACAGAATTTTAAAGAATTTGAGAGTTTGCATATTTGCTTTTCTCATCTAATAGTCTCAGCCTTCATTTAGATTTACAGCATTGGGAATGTTTTAAAGTATTTTATCCATGTATCAATTATTCTCTGAAGAGGGCTTCACTGTATATCTACAATATTGCACTTGTGCAGTAAAAACAAGCGTCTGAAGAACCCTCATGAAAATACATAAAAGCCAATTATTGTGATTTGTGTTTACATTCCAGCTGTCTTCTAATGGGATTTTTTCCATGCCATTAAAAAAAAAGAGGATAGTGCTGTCAGTTTCTGGAGTCAGTGATAAAGTTCATGGAAACATTTAAGTAATCTATTTCAGGTTTTGTCTTATTGGGAGATTTTCCTGAAAAGACAATAATTTGAACATATGCAGGAGTGCATTCATGAATTGAAAAACTGATTAAATAGAAGCAAGTAAATGCACAATGGGAGTGAATTCAACCACCCATTTGTAGCTGTCGTTCCTTCCCAACTCAGAGTAACTGCTCACCTTTGATGATGAATGCCCAAGGTATTTCAGGGCAGTCAAAAGGACAGAACTCACTTCAAGAGGAATTCTTCCAGGCTGCTATTATTTCTACTCGACTTTGAGCAGGGGACAGATGATAAAAGACAAGACCTTGTTACTGCCAGTGTGGGAACTCCAGCTTTTATGGAGTCACTCTGCCCACCCCAGGCACAGAGATCTAGAGCCCTAAAGCCCCACACAGACACGAATATCCCTGGAAAGCAGTTTGCTGAGACATCCCAGCACAGCTCAGGCATCTGCCCACACACACAGGAAAAGCTGAATGAACCCCTGTAGGAAGTGGGAGTAGAGTGAATATGCCACTATAACAACCCCAAACTGCAGCTGCTGTAATAGCACACTGAATGTTCCCATTTCTTAGAGGGTGCCATGCATATCAAACCTTTCCCAGTCTTAATTACAAAACAAAAAATAATATGATCCTCTTACTGTATGTCTTTCTTTACCCTCTCATCTGCTCTGCTGTTTTTAATATCCAGGTTTTAGCTCGAAACAGATGCCTCAGCTTTAGCACCCTCTTGTAATGGCTTAATACTCTAGGTAAGACCAAAGACAGAGGAAAAAGATGCCACACTGAGCACAACTTCTGAGCAAATGGACTTGAATATTCATTAAACAACATTTAATTTAAACACCCAAACCCTAAAAGCAGCAACATATGGGCCTGTTTTATTTTACATAAGCTGAATAGGAGGTTGTGCCATTAGTTTCTGCAGACATAATGTTCATTACAAATGAAGTATGTTTTCCTTTAGGGAATGCACCACCATTTCTGTAGTGTTGTCATTCCCCCAAAAGGTTCAGTATACTTACCATATGAAGTACTATTCTTGGCAATGTGCTTCAAAATGTAAACAAAATTCGCATCGATTTTCATCGACAAGGGGAACCTGAGGCAAATTAAATTCCTTAATGAGAGACAAACAATGCAAAGAGCCCTCCCTTCTCCGTATTTTACCATATTTAAGAGACTATCTCGACTTCATAGTTTGGTACATGGGTTTTTCCCCTACTCTTTGTGATGGAACATTTTTGCATAACTGTGTGATATGTAGTTCTACAGTCCTCTGCTGGCTGAAGGATTACTTTGCACCACCTCTTACAAAATCTAAGATGTTTTCTTGTATGTGCCTTTACTGAAAAGCAAGATATTTGCTATTGAACTTTGTACAGATTAAAAAAAGCTAGATAAAAACATTTTGATTACTCAGCAAGCCCCATGAAATAAACTTTACACATGCTCCTGCACTTGATATTTCAAGATAGCTATTTAAGTGGTAAAACAATTGAAAAAAGGAAAAGAAAAAGAAGTCTGGGAGAACTAAGCTGAACTAAGCAAGAAAAGCTTCACTGTATCAGAAATCATCTTGTATCTTTACTAAATAATACAGTTAATGTAGGACTGAAGAAGTGTAGTATCCTCATACACCTGGGAGGTCTGTCTTCTATCCACATAACAGCAACACAAAATGCATCACAAACTTCCCTTGACCCTGCAGACAGCAACTTCAGGTTTCTGCCAGGTTTTTTGGCACTTGTACCCACAAGGCTCCAGTGAAGCACTGATGAACCATTAGGAAAGACACTAATAAATTAATTGCTTTGTATGAGCTTTGTGATTATTACCATTCTTACACACTCTATGAGAAAAAGCATCTGATGGAAAAAGCATCTGCAGGCAGAACAAATAAAAGAAAAAAAAAGCCACTGGGATGAAAAGGGAGAGGATGCAAAGTAGGTACACAAGATAGAAGGAGATAGATCACTAAGGATCCATGCCTTGAGACACGCTTCAGTACAACAGCCACACACAAGAGAGCACTTCCCAAAAGGAGAGGAAAGCACTTACACAGGGTTCAGAAAGAAACATGGTCCATATGCAACAGGCAACTTGAACAAAGACAAGATATCTCTTGGCTAAGCAGGCTTGTGGGTTAAAGAAACCTCAGGAGTCTTTAAAGGGACAGCAAAAGATCCAAGATGAACTACCTACCTTCCCCAGTTCTAAAACATTAAAATCAGTAGTGATCACACAAAGTATTTACTTTAAAGGACAAGATGTTTATGTTATGGGCCAATGAACTTTGCTAATGAACATGGGGATACAAGTTATAAACTTCAAAGAATGCCCCTAGTTAGGCAGCCAGTTATGGGAACAGCTGAGTTGTGAGACTAAAAGGGTACAAAATTATGTTGATCTAGCATCACTGACAAATGTTAATCCTCAGTATGTAATGTTCTGGTGCTCCCACTTCACACACAAAGCACAGAAGAATAAAGTATGAGGATATTTTTCTAAGTACCTCACTGTTTTAAAGGCATAAGTACAAATATACTTCTGTACAAATACATAGAATAGGCTATTTCAGGTGGAAGGGAATTACAATGATCATTTTGTGCAATGATCTGAGTCAGGGCTGACCAAGTTAAAGCAGGCATTAAGGACATTCTCCAGGGAATTGTAAGGCTGTCCAATGACATCCTGCCAGGACCACAGGAGAGCCTCACTTGTCTTCAGCAGCACAGGGTTCTCTAAGGAGGCTCCCCAAGGTCTGCCTGTGCAGTACACCACGTTAAAGCTTCTGTAATAGTATTTTTTAGTTCTGCACTGAGGCTTTCACCCAGGTCATCAGACACCTCATACCAACAAAGCATTGCCAGGAGCCAAAACACTGTTGAACCAAACTAAAAATGTTTTAAAGCAATCATTTACCATGCTGAGAGATTTTTTTCAGAAGCCCGAGTCACAAAAGGCAACTAACAGACATTAACACACATGAGGATTTTCATGTTTAATAAAAATTTGAAAAAATTATGCTTACTGCCCTTAGGATTTAATGACAGGTGTTTACTTTTCAGCATTTCTTTGACCCTGAATAATTCGATTTCACCCTATTTTCTGTGTTTTATGCATGAGTACAATCCTTCAGTGCTTTTAAAAACAAGCACTATGCAGTTCAATGCTAGGAATAATATATTCTCAGGTTAATTAACTCCTCAAAAAGCATACAAGTTTAACATTAGTGTGTGAAGAAGAAGCAGTTTCTCCCAATCCTAGGTGCTTATATTATTCTTTCCTTTTGTAAAGTCCTAAAGAAGGGCCTAAATCAACCTCCCTACAATAATCAGAACTGATCAATTAAAATGAATACGTAAAACATGAAATCTCTTCAGTTCTCATGTTTTCTAATACCCTTCTGCATTTGATGTCTTGGACCTCTTGTCTGTGGCAGGATCCATCCCAGTACAAAGAGAACAGGGAAACAAATTGTGCAGGAACAAACATTTTAGAATTCAACTTTTTTCACTCTTTTAATTTAAAAGTATTATGTTGGTTTTTTTGGTTTTTTTTTTTTTTATTTTTACATTAGCTGTTAAACCTGACAGAAAGCACTGAAAAAGCAAAGTGTCAGTCCCAATTTTCTACTTACAGCCAACACTGTACAGGAGATATGGATCTGAGGTCATCTGCCACAGAAAAGTTTTATTACCAGTGATTGAAACCTGTTATCAAATCAACACAAATGATGCCTGGCTTAACAAACAGGCTAGCAAAAACTGACAGAAAACGATAGCAGGGTAGCAGCTCCAGTACAATGAAATCAGATCATCATGAAAGGCAGCGAAGCATGTTTCTCCTAATGGGGGTCAGTGTGCAGCCTGGCCAGCTTCATTAAATAACAGCTGTATTTTAACCCAATGAACACAAGTACAAACTGTTATCATCCACCCCAGTGAAGCATTGCACTCATCATTTTTGCTGGTTGTGCAACATCTACTATGTTAAGAGAAGGCACAGGTGCTCTGAATCCTCTGCCCCAGCACACAACTTGACCCTTTCTAAGATCTCAGTGCATGAACAGCAGCACAGAAAGAAGATGGAGCTTTGTCAGAAGTACTGGCTGCTAATGGCCAGCTTTTGGAAAACACCTTCTAGCACACAGGTTGTCTTTTAGCCACCTCTGCATTGGCTTTGTTAACCACAGCCTTTACAGAGAGGAATAAATGAAGAGGAAACTTATGGAATTCGAGATGTGGACAAAATTCCACAGGGAACGTTTTTAAGACCTAACTAGAGTTCAAAAATAGTAGCAACAAACCCAAGTTGCCATTTAATCCCTTTATAATGAAGGTGTCCAAAGACAAATGTACTTGCATGTGCCTGCTGCTGACACTGATTTGTGTAAATTTACTTAAAACTTTTCCCTTTTACATCTGATGCATTACAACAAATTCATTGATAGAAATACTTTAATCCTATTGCTATTCTGTTAAGGACATGGATGAACAAAAGAAATTTTTGATGCCTATACCAGAAAATGCACCTGCTCAAGATGAAATCTGCCAGCATTCATAGAAAAATAATTAACTACTCTCATGTTGTCTCCTACCAATATCAAAAAACCCATATAAAAAAAGGCTAACTAGATCTTGTTTTGCTCAAGTAGAAGCACATGAGCAGGAAGCATTCACAGTGGGAATTTCAAACTTATTGTATGAATCTAATATCCTCAATAGCTGCTACAGGTCAACATTCTATTTCCTCTGTGTAAGAAACCAATGCCATTAAAAATCATTTTTCATGGGAACTGACCAGAATAATATGAACAAGTTAATTTCTCTGACTGTTTCAAACAGATTTGATAGTGACCTATACGTTAGTCCTTAAATGATGCATTTTCTATCAATAGAAAGAAACCACACTGCCCATTCAGCTGACTGTTGGTACTGCAATCTGCTCAAAGCATACTCTGCCGCATTTATTTCAAGCCACTCTTGCTATCAGCTTCATTTCTTCCCCTCAGTATTTGTTCTCAAACTTGTTACAAGCTGGTCCCTAGACAAAACCACCTCGTTGTGCCCAGATGGTGCCAAATTTTACCATCTTTCATCTTTATCAGTTATCTTTTCCTGTGCAGCCAGGACACTAATCCCTGCTCTTATTAGGCCTGCTACACAACTTTTGAGTCCTTCCTACAGAAAAATACATTTTCTGTGCATTCAACTCCAACAAGCCCTAGCCGTTGTAAACAGGGATTAATAAAATTTTTTTCACATATATAAATTTGAGATTGTTCACCACCAGATTAATTTAGAAGTTGTTCTCCAAAATTCCTTCATCTTCTAATCTGGAGTCCAGACTGTCATTAAATAGATAAAATTCTTGAGATATTGAAATACAAGGGCCAGGCCAAGCAGGCAACAGTGACAAAACTACTACCCTTAAGTGATGGCATGTCCTGAGATCAGCAGGAAATAAAAGGGTTCGTTCAGCACACATTAAGGAAAAATGTGAAGATTCCTGTTCCACTTGTTTTACCTCCCACAGGAAAGGGGATTAACCTATAGTGTTCACAGCATGATGTATGCATTAAACCTCTGAATTACAGAACACCTGCTATACCTTGCTTAGACTGGAGTGCACAGCAAAACATTGGCAGAACAAACATCACATGAAGACCTGCATAAAACTCCCAACTGCTGAAATGCAAAGATCCCAGTGACAGTTTGCCATTTGCCAGGTAGAATGACAGGAGAAAAGGACAGATACACCAACACAGAATGTTGCAGAATAGTGGGAAAACTCCCAGCAGCCTGATCTAATCAGTTAATTCTAGATCCATGTCATTGTCACCCTTTCCTTATTTTTTGTGCTTACTGCCTCCTGTTGCAACACCAGAGTACATCTTAGGAAGTTATAACTTAGCCCTGCAACGTGTCAATTGTTCTATGGATCCAATACGTGTTTTGTGCTGTAATCTTCAGCCAAAATGGGGCATCAAATAGCAAATTATGGTACCCAGATATAACTATTCCAATCCATCTGCTCTGCAGTGTTACTGTACTACCCACATAAATAAATCTGTAATAAATAAAATGTAAGACATTACAAAACTGAAGAAGGAAACCTTCAGTAATCCAATTCCAGAAATAATTTCTGCTTCTACAGGCGGACCCCCAGAATAGTACTGTTTACTATGTGAAGTCAAAACATCCATCCTACACAAGGCTCATACCTTTCTGCCAGCACTTAAGAGATTCTTTCTTGATTGCATAAAACTAAGGTAAGGAAGCTTCTGAAAAGAGCAACTAGAATTTGTGCCAGCACTCTACAGCTTTCATGCAGTTAACATTTGGAAAACAGTAACTCTTACGGTCTTCACTGAAACAGATGGTTTCCATTGAATTCAAACCAAGAGTCAAACAAGCGTATTACTTGAAGTCTCAGCTCTTTACACAATTATTTTTAATGCATGTTTTCAAAGAAATTGACCTCTTTGGCCAAGGACAATTTGGCTTCCTTTCAGCCTGTTCTATGAAAAATTGCTGCGTCTTCCTGGTATTTGTAGTGCTGTGCTCACACCACCCCCTAGTGATCGTTCAATTACACTAAATAGCCTAACTCCTCTCTGTAATGATCAGGCTGAACCATTTATAGGGGAAGGGCTCACTGCAGCACCAAGGCTTATGAGCAGTACAGCCAACAGTGTGATGCTGCTCAAAGACAACAGCAACCCAAGCAGCTCAAGATGAAGGCTGAAGGTGCTACAAGAGGCATTAAGTGCCTTAGCTATACTTAGCAAATCTTGTACAACACCCCCTTTCAACCCCTGTAACAACTCTTAGCTGTGGCAGTGCTGGTTTTCTTCCTTTAAACACTAAAAGCACGTACCTGTCTTACAATGTGCTGCCCAGTACTAAGGCAGATCAGTTCAATCAATTCAAAAATACTGCATTTAGGTAGCAAAGAGCCTTAATCAGCACAGTTGCTAGAGCTGCCCAGTCTGTGTCACTTCTATTTGAAGTTCAGAACTTCTGCTTTCCTTGCTCCTCAAAACATCTGCACCAGACTGCCCACACTTCTATCTTAAATGGCTCCTTTAACACTATTAGATGAAAAATTAGGGGTGTACCATACAGCTTGCAGGTCACAGACCCCACAACCTGTCCTGACAACCCAGGAAAAAAACACAAATCACTCCTAACGCCTTCACTAGCAAAAACCTTAACTGTGGAAGTAAGCAGCTCTGAGTGTCTGTCTGCATGTTCTGTTCTCCCTTCCGCTGTGTTCTACAGGTCTATATAAAACAGGCAGCCAAACAAAAACTTGCCAAACCACAGTTTCAACAAAAGTGTGTCCACCTCCACGAACTAACAGTAGGAATTAGCTCCTACTACAACCTGCAGGAAACTCTGGTTCACTTCAAATTGATACTCAAAACAAGACTTGTTTAATTATGAAAAGATTTTAATCCAGTGCAAACAGTACGCCTATACGGAAACTTTCTCAAACTTTACAAAAAGGCAGCTTTGAAAACAAATTAAAGGGCAAACCAGTATTTTATTGACAGACTTTATTTGATGTTAAAGTCAGATGAGCAGCTTCTGCTTTTCAGAGTACTTCATTCTATAGATCTTCACGGAATGACGCTGCCTGTAAAGGAAAAGATAGATCACTAAGAAACAAATAAAACAATTTTTACACTCATACCACTATAAAGCCTGAAAAACTGTTTCCCAAATAAGGCAGGTAAACCTCTATAAGAGCATAAGGTTCAAAACTTCCCAGCACTGTCATGGCAATAAATGAGCCTAGATTGTAGCATTTCTGTAGAAGAAATCAACAAGCTACAACTGCTTTGACAGCTTTCTGTTTAAGACATTACACTGTATCAGCTCCCAGACAGACTGTTTAAGTTGCTTTCAAATGAGTCACTAAAACCATTTTATAATAAAAGCAGAATTTTTTCTGGAGCAGTTACTGACCACAGTTCTTATGTTTCTGCAGCAAAGATACAAAAATGTAGTATGGCTTGTCTGCAAGAGTAGCATGTTTGTTTGCAAGTATTTTACTTGAAACGAGTACCTCTAAGAAAATAACATTCATCTGTTCCAAAAATAGATATCATGCTACTATAATCTATTTAAGACAATAATACCCAGAAGTCTACTATCCTCTCTTTAGCATACCTACAAATGAAAAATATAAGCCTTGTTTACACTAAGACTGAACAATCAGCAGCTTTAGCAACAGTGAATCTGAAGTGCCTGATGTATTATTTCAGTCTTTATACTAATCAGGTATTTCATGAAAGTCAAAGTTGCATAAGCTACCAACTCAGTAATAAGTGCAAAAGCAGTTTGTAAATATTCTTAAAACTCTTGCACTGGGTTTTATGTCTGCACAAGTATCACAGTCTTGGCATAAATCAATCTCAGACTCGATATCATGACTGCAATTGCTGAATGTCTGCCATTACAAAGGATTCTCAAGTCATACCTGTTATCTGTTTTCCACCCAAAGAATGTTCATTTACTGAAAAAGAGAAAGCATCAATTAATAATTATTTTATCTAAATTCTACTACTGTAGAAAACTAAGCTTTGAGGGTTCTGACTGACACTCCCAATGAGCTTTTTCAATAACCATGTTGCAATGTGATAGGAAACCCTCAAAGTTTTGACTACTGCAGGGACAAAAGACTTAGATTTTACTTATTCCCTTAAGTACTAAAAATAGTTCTTAACAATAACTATTTAAAACTTAACTAATACTCAGAATGCCTGCTCATTACACCTACAGGCTACAATGGCTTAGAAATGCTTATCCATCCACCCTTCTGTTTGACAGCTTCACCTGTCAAAGGCTGTCACAGCTACAGCTGTGACATTATAAATACTATAAAAATATTGTTTTGCATTTCAGTATCACTGTTTTGAATGCAAAGACCAGGTGAGACACATCCATGTATAATTGCTGCAAATTTTAGCAAGCTCAGCAAACTCTAGAGCCACAGAATACACTGAACACAAAATAACTTAAAATACTTCCCTTGAAACTGCAGGGAAAACAGAATGGGAATTATAAAGGAGTGAGAAATGAAAGGAAGCACCAAAGAAAACTTAGCAAGACATCAGCAAAATTATGTCTGAGTTTTTCATGACTGTATCTACTACTTAACTTTTATAGTAATATGCACTTGCCTGAGCATTTCTCAGAATCAAGTACCTACACGTTTCTGAGATAAATAGCTCTCACAGATTCTGTAGGTCAACTCAAAAACATATTCCAGGGCTCCCATTAAAAACTCCTCCACATAGCTGTGATAAGGATGATGAACTATGCCACATCATGATCTTTGAACATGCATTTTTCAAGACAAAGCTTAAAGACCGAAGAGTATTTCACAAACATTTTTCTGTAATGCAGCACAGAATTCTTCTCAAGTAACTTTCAGGAAGTAGACAAAATAATTTATCTTTAGTTTAACTGACAACACAAAGATTAACAAATCTGGTAAACAAATCACTTCTAACACATGCATACTCATCAATTGATCATTATAACAGACATCAAAATAACTCTAAGCAAAATCACACTTCACCTACCACTAAGACTGCATATTAGTTTGACAAGCACTTGATACAGAAGTGACATCTCCTACATAATAACCACAGGTCATGATCCTTGCCTTTAATTTCTGAAGTGTTGATATGCTTTAAGAGAGTTTCTATGAACTAGACAGCATCAGTAATTCAAGCGAGTCATTTAATCACTTTTCACTGACACTCAACAACAGCTACCTTCAGGTGCAAAACTCTTTAAGGGAAGAAGTTCATCCATGCTACGGGGATTGGTGCAACATGAAATCACTCCTTGGCCATTGACAGAAGTGTGTACATTAGGAGGTACTAGTATACCAAATGCTCATTTTGTGCCATAAACAATTGTACGACTTCATGATTAAAACATCATTAAAGCAGAAAGGAAGAAGGCTCCTAATGTTTTCTAGTAGAGCAGTTCCCTGCTCTTAACAACTGTCAGTAACACTGGTTCCTTTCCATCCACGGATAACAAGAACTTCACTTCCACACTAACTACTACAAAATCTAATTTCACTGAGATTTCCAATTCCACTGTAATTTATTTCTTAACTTGGAATACTGCAGGGCAATAGTTTATAAATAGAGTTTAATGCTGACAACTATGCCATTTCCAAGCACCATCTCAAATGCACCAGGTGTGATGTGACTTAGCTTTCATGTACACAACTACTTTCACACAATGGTCACGTTACACATGCAGTTGCACTGTACTACTTTGAATCAGATCCCGCGGTGTCTGAACCAATGTCTCAAGTCAATAGCATTGAGTTTCCTGGATTTTTTTCTCACTGGGATTATTTTCAAGTTGATACACTAGTTTCAAAGAGTCTGGTTTGGTACTAGCCAAATTTTACTTCCAAGTCACACAAATAAAATTCATTATGGAATTAACTGAACCTTCACAGGACAGACCTAAATTTAAATTAAACATGCATACAAGGCAGTACAGTGCTTCAATTAAAAGGATGGACACATTTCAGTGATATATAATTCAGGCACCACATCCATGCTCATTTCCAGTACCTGCAGATACTTCATTTCTGATGGAGAGTTCCAAGAAAGTAGGAAAAAAGCAAAAGTGAAGATTACTAAAGATCAAGATGTCAAGGCATTTTCACAGCTACAGAACTAAGCATCAAGACCCATTACCCTCTCTCCCCTTGTTAAAACACCTGAATAAAAAAAAACCACTTGACTGCACAGCTTAATCAGAGTTTATCAGAGGACAGAACACTCTGAAGGAAAGTGACTGGCTTCCCACCCAACCTATTCCTCAGCTTTGGTTTCGTTTCATGATAGAGGAAATCCGCCTCCCTCCAAGCTGCTTGTATCAGGTCCCAGCCACAGCCCAAGAAGGCTGAATTGGTCCAGCCACACCAGAGGAAGACCTTGGGCATCAGTCCCTCAAACCCAGAGGCACTCTACCTTATTTCTATTCACACACTGTTCTCACTGCCTACACCACACATCCTTAAACTTACCTCTAGAGGTAACATCATACCAACAGTAACTTGGTGGAGAAGCATTAGGTGCTTAGGCAGCCTGAGTAACAAGTGTTAAGATTATCTAACGTGTGTATTGCGAGACTGAGCTATGTGATTAGAGCAGTACTGTTAGATTTATGGAAGTTTAACTTTAGTTCAAATGACACAAAGGAAACAGTAATTTAGGAAGCATTGTTTCATGTCACATCAGCTAGGCTTGCAGCAGTGAGGAGCAAAACTAAGCTACTGAGCTGATGACAAGCTATACAACACACAGTTTTTACCTTCTGTTATCCAGTAGAACAGGTGAAAAAATGGAAGAAAAACAATGTTATTCTGTTGAAGAGTTTCTAATCAACATTTCAAAGGCATGTGCTCACTCTAGCTTAAAAGATATTCTCATCATACCTTCTTGCCAGCACCAACATTTGCCTTGGCTGTGCCCCTGACTTTCTTCATTCTGTTCTTACGCTCTTTTCGCTGCTTCCTGGAAGTCTTTTTCTTTTCATACAAGCCGTGCTAATAAAAACAGTTAAAAGTTGCATTTAACATTGTTTGTCTACTAACAACTCTTGAACTTGTTTTGATTTCTGAAATCTTCAAATAAAGTTTCAATTTAAAATATTAACTAAATACCAACACCATTAACTAATGAATGATTCAACACAGAACATGAAGTAGGACATGGATCAGCTCGATCTCTCATGCTTTTTCCAGACTTATTAGCATTTTGTTAAAAATTACTGCAAAACACCACTGGTAACAGTTTTGCCTTCCCCATTCCCTTGTAATATAGCATAAAAATACAGTTAGCCTATTTTGCAAATGCAGAAGTTAATCTGTGCTATTTTAAGAACTCTTATATCAACAGTACTTTCACAGAACTTGATTTTTTACACACACAAATCATGGATAACTATACACTTCCAACCTATGCTAACTGCTTTCAAGACACCAGAAGAAGACAACATACCCTGGCAAGCCTGTGCTTTGGTTCGTTTTTCTTTGCATAGTCCAGGGAATCATAGATCATCCCAAAACCAGTTGTCTTGCCACCACCAAAGTGAGTTCTGAAGCCAAAGACGAAAATTACATCAGGGGTTGTCTTGTACATTTTTGCCAGCTTTTCCCTGATTTCTGTTTTGGGGACTGTGGCCTTCCCAGGGTGAAGAACATCAATCACCTAAGAAAGAATTTTTACAAGATGATTGTAAGTCAATGTCCAGTACAACAGCCAGTCCCACTACGAGCGCAACATTTTAACTAACCAACTTTAGCAGCAAAAACTATCATTCATTTGATACAGAAGCATTCAAAAGTTTCTTGCTTCAGAGTCATTTAGACTGAAAAATACCTTTAAAATCACTGAATGCAATAGTAAATCCAATCCTGTCAAGTCTCACACTGGCACTAAGCCATGTCCTCAATTGCTATACCTACATGTCTTTTCAGTATTTTCTGGGATGATGACTTAACCACTTCCCAGGGCAGCCTATTCCAATGCTTAATAACCGTTTTGGTGCACAAATTTTCCCCAATATCCCATCTCAAACTCCCTTGGTACAACTTCACTATCAAGATTTACCTTAAACATACAACAACATATCTAAACCCGTAAGCTCTTACAGTTCTTAATTTAACAACTCTGGAGATTTTAGGACTCCACACTTATAGTGGCTAAACCTTCTTCCAGCCCAGAACAACCAGAACAAATAAAGGCAGTTTTCTGTAGTCTTTTACCATCTGCTTGCGCTGCAGAAGTCTGTTAGTCATGAACTTCCTGGTTCTGATAGTCACCGTGTCATTCTGCAAGAGAAAATATGAAATAAACCAAAACAATAGCTACAAATGCAACAGAAACTCAATACATGCATAAATAATGCCCGGTACCGCAACAGCCAGGGGCCTCACATACTGACAGTGAACTCATAACCTAAGTGGACTGGTCCTGCGCTACAGAAAACACTTTTTGGTTGTACAGTGAAAAACTGACAAACTCATCCCCAGTTTCCAAACACCACAGCAAGATACACACCCTCACCACCACAAAAAGGTGAAGCAGCTTTTAGTAAAAGACATGGATCTCAATCCCAAGTACTAGAACAACACAACAGAAGTTTCCTTCTAAGCCCAAATGTTACCACCTCTGTGGCTTCCCAGCGCTAAAGACAAGGCAGCGCCCCAGATACCTGGATGCTCACAGCTGAAAGGAAACACAGGTCAGTGGGTCCACAAAAGCTTACCAAGGTTTTTCAGTAAATTACACTTGGCACAGTACTTGGTATGCTGGCAGCTGACCTCAGGGTAAGGACAGGGCAGTGAGCTGAGGGTAGAGGGATGAAAAGGAAGCGAGGGAACAGAAAAGACTGAGTGACCACACAATGCAAGGGTAAAGAAGATCTTCCTGATGTTCAGGTGGAACTTCCTGTGCATCAGTTTCTGCCCTTGCCTTGGGTACTATTGCCTAGCACCACTAAGCAGAGCCTGGCTCCATCCTCTCTCCCTTCAAATACTGGTAGACACTGGTAAAGTCCTCTTTCTGTCATCTTTTCTTGAGCTGAATACGTTCATCTCTCTCAACCTTCTTCTATAAGAGCAATGCTCCAGTATCCCAGTTATCCTCAGTGCCCTCCACTGGAGCCGCTCCAGGAACTCCATGTCTGCCTCGTACTGAGGAGCCCAGAACTGGACACAACACTCCAGGTACAATCCCAGCAGCGCTAAGCAAAAGGGCGGATCAGCTCCCTCGACCTGCTAGCCATGGTCTTCCCAACGCAATGCCTAAGTTTCCTTGAAAACCCTGCACGCCACTATTTCCGTAAGGCTTCCAGACAAGAGCAGGCGCGATAAACGCTCGGTGACCCACGGCAGCTCCTAAACACCCCCAGGGCAGCAGCACAGTAGTTCTGCACTATCAGAGCCGGGGGCTGCTCTCATCGAGCACGGACACGGCGCAGCCGAGCACACGGCGCGGCCCTCACCCCGCAGCTGGCTGCTACCAGCGGGCACGGAAGCGCGGCGGCTCGGCCGCAGGAGCCGAGGTTCGGTGACGGCCATACCGCCCCGGGCGGGTGCGGGCGGGCCGGGCCGGCGG
>VXAC01008529.1:0-12452 GCA_013399225.1 Rhipidura dahli
TAAATGCTATATCCATTATTGTGCAAATCAGAAAAAGAAAAGATATGCAACAATAATCAATACTTCTTCCTTCCAATCGTTGGAAGTCATTTATTAGAAAGAATTCTTGTGAATATTTGTGTTCTGCCCTAAAAGTTAATATATTTTAAATAATGAATACACTGAAGTTTAATTTAATTTATAACAGATTATAATAGGTTAGAATCTACTATAAAAAGTGAATACAGATTATAAAACAAATTAAAGTGAATTCTTGTACCAGAGCAACCCTGATGAACTATACACATTATGATTGCCTTTCATAGTAAATACACAAAGTACAGCATCTTGATAATACAAAAATAGAAAAAAGAAAAAAAAGAGTACAAAATACACCAAAAAAAATTAAAAGCCAGAAACAAATTCTGGTAGAAGGAAAAAGATAAAGTTAGTTACTGCTGCCAGAGACTTGTCAGATAAAAGTATTGCAGACAGCCACAGGCCACATTTACTCCATTTATGGAGGTCCCTGCTCACAAAAATTCTTTTTCAGAACGCTAAACAATAAATTCATTTTTATGCTAAAAATTCTTTTGCTCAGGCCAAGTAACACACTGGATAACTATGTTAATAAGAGAGAGACATGAGAAGAAAACTAATTCTTCCCCTTACCTTTGAAGGTACAGGGTCTGGAAGCAAGAATGTTCAGTGACAGCTTGTACAGTACCAAATCTGCCTCTTGGCCACCTCAAGCAGGAGAAGCCCAGTCAGTTTAAGCAGGCTGTCATGTGCACACTTTCATCTTCTGCCCATTTTCCTTTCGAATTATTACACTGGGAGAAAGACCTGAAATATGAGATCAGTAGTCACTGGCATAGGTGTGGATTCGAGCTGGTTATTGGTTTTACTGAGATCAAAGCAGACTGGATTTTATTCAAAAAATTCAGCAAAGTGGACACTGATCTTATTTAGCTCAGGTGGTTTTCTTGATTGAATTTGAAATATTGCATTGGCAGAGTGATAGTGTTTTATGCTTGCTTTGTTTGGGACAATAACAAATTTGGGCCAATGCTAGTACTTAAATCGAAATGCTTTTCAGGGAAATTCTTACCTGTATATTCACTTTTTTTAGTCTTTGCTTTTTTGATGGATCACTATAATACAGATGATAATTCTGCTTTGTAGTTGTTTTCTGGGAGAGAGGGCAATATCGCAGTGGTCTTTAGTGGTTTTAGTTTCAAAAGAACAAATTAAAAAGAACAGTGACAGTCCTTCTATTTACATGCTTTTATTTTATGTCCACATGAGAGTGTCAGCAACTTTCCTTTTATCACCTGAACAAACCTCTTGTTTTTTTCCTCTCTCCCTCCCCCTCTCTGCCCTCTGACCCTTTGTCTGTTTGGTTTTTTTTTCCTGTGTAGTATTTAGAAGCCTGGTTGGATTGTTAATCGGGAAATTATTGTGCAAAAAATAAAAAAGTGTTAGCCTCAGGAATGGCCTGCATCCCCCCCTACCCCTGTACTGGCTGTAGCCTGATGTTGAACATGGCAGATGCATGTTTGGGTGTCTGAGAGCCAGCTCTGTCACCCCTCCCCTGTCCCCAGGCTGGACTGCAAGCTCTTTTCACTTCCTCTCTCTTAGCTTAGGTGACTGAGCCAATTCAGTTTGCTAGTTTGGGCAAAAAAACCTCAAAACCACCTACCTAAAAGGAGCAGGCTTCTGCAGGTTTGCTGAACTGAATTGGTTTACTGAGGTGGCAGTGAACCATTAGATCTTCTCAGCTGTCCTGTCCTGAGGAGAGAAAGACAAAGAATAATTCATGTTCCATAAATGCTTTGTCTGCAAGAATGCTGAGTATCCTCCTCCTTGTCATCAGGTGATGATGTTGGGTTTGGTGATCCTTTTTTAAAGAGTCTCTATTCAGATGGTTTTTACACACGAGTTGTTCTCAGCAGCACTTGTCTGCCTAACCTCTGCACTAGGATGACAACATGGCTTCGGAATTTTAATCTCTGATTTTCCTCTCTTATGCCAGCTTTGATCCTCTGCCACTCAACGTCCACTGAAAGCACTCCTGATGTAGCTTCTGCCCTCACTGTTGTTCAAGTGTAGAAAATGGGAGGTTAAGAGCTGAAGATTTCCTGTGTTATGACTACACATATGAGGGAGGAAGTCTGAGCAAATACTTATACCTTTTTAGCTCTATAAATTACTTCTTTCAAGAGCTGCCAGTAAAAACTTACCGCGTAATCTCAAAAGAATAAAAATTTACAATGTGTAAAAAATTAGACCTAAATAAGATAGCACTGAAGTTGATGTTAGCCAGCCGAACTTAATCAAACATCAGTAACACTCAAGTATAAATGCAGGAATAAATGATAATGGTCCAAGTTTCATAACTTATTATTAACAGAAGTTTTGTATAACATTTGTTTTACTTTTGACAGCAGAGCTAAAAGCCATTTTAGATTGTGATCTTTTTAACATTTCCCAGGAGATAAACACCTTTATTAAACACTGCCTCTGTATATTTCTATTCTCATTATTTACAAGTCTTGTCTTTAAAATTCAACTCAATATAAATGAAAGAGTCATCATGATAGATTTCTGTCATTTAAAAAAAAAGATAGTATCAATGACTTTATGTATTATTTCTTTAAAAGACATTATTAGGAGGGAAATAATGGATGTACCAAAGAATACAAATATGAGGCTATGAAACTGGGCTTAAGGAGAAGTTGAATAGGAAGGTGGTTAAAAAATAAGCCTGAAAGTAATTTTACTTTTCTTATATGGAACAGAATGAGGAAGACATTTCATAAGAGCGGTCTGAGGATAAATATAAATTACAGTATTGTCAGACAGGGTATTAATAAGAATTTAAAGAGAATTAAAAATATTAATGTAAATTGTCTTAGAATAAGAAGAAAAAACAACATCTGTGAGACTGGAGGGAATAACAGCATTAGTTTAATAGTGAGCTTTTAATTTTTCTTTGCTCTGTAAGCAAGTCTGTACTATCTTCATGTGTTTTGAACCTGGTCACAACCTAAATACATACTCATCAAACATTACAGGATCAAATACCAAAAAACACGTTAAATATTCTCAATTTTAATTTTAAAATGATGGTTTCAGTTTGAAGTATCCTACCTCTGCCACTGCATCTTCAGAGCTTTGACAGGTTAACAGTTGTTATTGATGTCTTTTTGCAGTGGTGTGCCTATCACCTCCTACTTCAAGTTGTGAAGTATGGGAATTTCAGAGAGATACTAGTGGATGCTGCTGACCAAATGAATATACAAAATATTTAGCTAAATACATTTTTTTTATATCTTTTGGGCTTCATTTTACCACTGCAATTTACTTAATATAACAAAGCTCTTCTGTGTTGTAATTCTGCCTGGAGTGTGTTTGAGTTGACTCAGTTCCTGAAGGAGAAATAGGAGAAGAAAATTCTACAGTTCATCCATAGATGATCCTATGTCATGACACATTGGTCTCTTAGTATATTTTCTTCTCTTCCTAAATTATGTACAAGCTCAAACACTGAGATTGTGAATACATGTGATGATTCATGAACTCATGTACTTTATGCAAGCTAAAGCATAGCCTCAGGTCAGTTATTCATGCATACTTAGCTCAGTATTTTTCTGTACTTCCTGTCTGAAACTATGTGTGGTGTCGCTGTATAATGTGTGTCTAGAAATTTTATAACCTGGTAAAAACCTGGCTGCTATATTGCAATACAGAGCTGGTGAATTGCTTACTTGGTTTGCATGGGTGTTGTGAAGTTTATTTCTGTGACAGCATCGGATAGGATATAGGAGATAGGATAGGATAGGATAGGATAGGATAGGATAGGATAGGATAGGATAGGATAGGATAGGATAGGATAGGATAGGATATTTCTATTGGAAAGGATCTACAATGGCCACATAGTCCCACTGCCTGATCACTTCAGGGCTGACCAAAAGTTAAAGCACAATTTTGAGGGCATTGTTGAAATACCTGTTAAACATTGATCCTCTTGAGGCACTGACTGCCTTTCTAGGAAGCCTGCTCCAGTGTTTGACTGGAAAAGAAATGCTCCCTAAAGTCCAGTCTAAGCCTCCCCTGACACAGAGGAACACTCCAGTGGTCAGTCTGTCTGTGACTATCTAAAAGTTTTGCCAAGATTAGCAACACCAAGAATTTTGAGTTTGTTTGGGTTTTTTTTTTCACATCAGTCAGAATCTGTATACTTTTGGGTTTTAGTTTTGTAAACCCAATTCCCACAAGTAGCATAATTTTCCATAGGGTTCTTGGTTCATTAAGTATATAATGGCATTTTTCTTTGCTCTGATTTCTATTAGAATTTTTTTAGAATTTTGCTGGACTCTTTGTTAGCCTTTAGACTCAGAAAACTGTGTATACTTGGATGAAGTAATGCCTAAACATACATCACAAGTCTGTTTCCAACATTCACCACTTCATAAGAAAGCAGGAAACTCACAGATATTCAGACTGGGTGACAGTTAATGATTTTTCAACTGGACCTCTTTTATCTTCTGATTTTAAAGAAAATATTGTCTTAAATGTAGACTTATTTCATTTTTTTCAGGGACTATTAGTCATACCCAAATACTGCAGCAGCATTCAAAAACTATGCAGAAGGTGTTGTTCCCTTTGTAAAATAAAATACCTCATCCCACTACGAAATTCAAACTTCCACAGCCTCTAGAGTCTCCCATTTATCCCTTCCTTACTGAGTCAGGACCTTTTTTACCTCTCTTCCTCTGTGAACTGCAGGGTTTCATTGTGCCCCTGTATGGCACCTTGCAGGCAACAAGAGGTGTAAAGAAGAGGTGCAAAGCCCAGATTCTCCAAGGAACTCTGTAGGTGTTTGGTGTTCCTGGGTCTTTCCTGTGTGTTTGAATGCAACCATGGAATAGGGAAAGTCTTCACTATGGCAACGAAGGGTTTGTGCAGCTGCTCCTACAAAGTGATGGGGGTGGGACAGAGCTGTTCCTCATGTCACAAACACTGCAGACAACATAAAGGTTTGTGGGGTGTGTAGGTAAGTGGCGTGGGTAGGTGTGAGAGCAGAGCTGGGAAATCCTTACATAAGAGTGTGTCAAATATTTTGGTAGCTGGTGATGTAATTGAAATGCTGTTTTGCCATTTGGAAACTAGAGTTACCCTGGGGTTTTGAATGTTTTCAAAGTGGTAGTAGTCATGAGGGTTTTCATTCAGAGTATGGTGGGGAAAATTCAATTTTTCCTTTGTCTGACACAGTTTTCTAATTTCTCGTATCCATAGCCATAGGGCTGGATGATATTGAATGCAAAAAGGTACTCTAAATCTCTCCTATGGGTTAAAACCCAAGCACCTTAGCACAGGAATGTGCATCCTTACCTAGAAATTGCTCTCATTCTCTTCTCTTTAAAAATTTCTGGAATATTTTGTATGGTGTTACCAATTTCTTTGAACTTTTTGTCTATCATGCTAAGACTCAGATTGAAATCTACCTTCCTTCCAATATAAACTATGAGCTCAACCAAAATTTGTATTAAAAGCTTTGCAAAGGTGTCTCACAACTGAGCTGATACCATTTTTTCTCTGCATGGATCCTGCTCCATCCTATGAGTCCATCCTGAAGCTGCATACATGGCTCCTGGGAACACTGTTTTCCCTGTTCTGTTCACCTCACTTACAGGTTTGTGTGCTGATGGGCTGCACTGTGACTGTTTCTATTTTAGTCACTATGTTCTGGTTGGCTTTTCTAAATGCAACAGGGCACAGATGTTTTCATAGTAAGGTATCTGAAGATGCAAACGCCCCTGAGAATTTGGCATGTAAGCACTTTAAAAATCCCAGTTGCCACCTCTCTGTTTCTACACATCTACACACACTTTTTAAAGAGCTATTTCTTAAAAGTCAGATATCATTTATTTCAACTTTACGAAGTTGCATTTGAATATAAGAGGATTTGAAGGTTGGTGACATGAGCAAATTTGTAATTTTTTGTTCACTTTTCTTGTGCTTTGCAAAATATTGCAGGTTTACAGTGCTAACAAAGTAGTTGGAGAGGCACTGTCAGGCTGAAATTCATATTTGTTTCAAGAAATGCAGAAGATGAAGAGCCAAAGAACTTTTCCGTAAACAAAATTGATGATTTGTTTAGAAGTGTTATTTTCTAAAAGCTGTGGGTGATACACGCTATGAATTAGGAATGGCTGCTGTAATTATGTGGTGGTTGTTGTTTGCCTGACTGAAGCCCAGCCCTCCCCTTAACTAACCCCAGAGAAGCATTTCGTATGGAAGGGAAGCTTTCTGTTGTACTGTGTGACTTGAAACAAGCTTGGTTGTATAACTGTGCTGGTAGGTTCACGTCACTGAAATCTCTCAACAGAGAAACAGGTTATGTTGACTTAAGTATTTCTAAAAAATAATCCTCAAACCACCTCACCAGGGGGCTTAATTTAGTATTAATCTCAAATCTGCTACGTTCAGAAAACTGTTTCTCATAAAATGAAGTAACTATAGAGCTTCTATTATTATTAGCAAAAATAATAGCTGATGAAGTTATCCCATGCTCTCAGGAGACAGGTATTATTATAATATTAATAGTAATGAGTAAAATGAGGCACAGAAAGATTAAGGCCAAACTCAGCTGTGTGTGAATTGCCCAAGGTCATAGACTAATCAGCTGTATGTTAGGCATAGCACAAAAACAAAACAATAACAAAACAAATCCTGAATCGCAGTCAGTTGCTTATTCACCAAAGAATTAACTTCTGAAAAAGGTATTTTTCACATGCTTTTCATCAGTCTTTAGAATTATAGCATCATTTTGTGTCTCCTGTCAAGCAAGGCCTTCCTCTGTTGCAGTAACTCTGTTTAGGAATTCTTTATATCACTCAAGGGAATAGTTAAAGCTTTCTCTCTGATTAATAAGAAACTTCTTTATCAATGATTTACAGAGGGGCACAGTGCTTTTCAGAGAATAGGAGAATTATAAAAAGTAATAATCTGAGAAGGGATCAAAAATTCTCATAACAGCCCTAAAGTTACTTTGTAATTCTCTCCTGTGCTTTTTGTGCTTTGGCTCATCAGGTACTTGTTGGTAGGACAAAAATTAGGTGAATTTCACCCTATGTCTTCATTTTGCATTTTTTCTCTGCTTCTGTTCCTTTTTAAAAAGATGACAGGGATTTTAACCTGAAAATTATTTATAATCTCTGATTATGTTTAGACTGAAGATAACAGATGCTGAGTATCTAAAAAAGCCATATCTGACATACAGAAACTTTTCCAAGTACATTCAGTCTTTTAATACATATTTATCAAAACCTACCCAGACAGGGGTTGGTTATGTTCTTTTTTTCTCTCAGCTGTGGGTCATTGTTCTTGTGCTACAGATGTCTCATATGATGCCAGCCGTGCTAAGAGTTTTTATTTATCACCTGTGAGGAATCTGATTGAGGAGAATAGTTAGGCAGTAGTGCAGACTACAGACCCCGTGCTGTTGGTTTGACAGCATTTCACTAACCACAGCAGCTGTGTTATGCAAAGATGTGCAGCTACTACAGTCAGCAAAATGTCAGTTTGACTCAATGTCACAGCACATCTCATTAGCTCTCAGATTTTCAAACCCATTGAATATAGGATCAGAAATATTGGCATTGGAAGGATGGTCAGCTCACCTACTTGTGTGTTCAAAGCAGGTAGAGCATCAAAACTAGATAAAGTTAGCCAGGGTCTTAGCCAGTCAAGTTTTGAATACCCCCAGTGATGCAGATTATGGTGCTTATTCCAGCACTTGGCTGCTCACACTGTGAAGGATTTTTTCCTGAAGTCTGTCTCAAATTTCTCTTGCCACAACCTGTGACCTGTTGACTCTGTCCCTTCACTGTGAATTTCTGATAACAGTCTTCTTTGCAATTTACTTTAAGAAGAGAGAGAAAATGGGGTTAGATTTCTTCTAGCCTTTGCTTTCTCATGGTGAATAAACATTAGACACTTAATCCAGCATCACTGATCATATTCTGCTTCTTAGATGTTCTCTGCCAGGCTCTCTCCAGTTTGGCATTCCTCCTGTGCCTGGGCAACTTACTTTGTGAGCATTGCTAGACTCCCAGATGTGTTTTCTCAAATGCCAAATAGTGGGGAAATGTGACTTCTCTGGTTCTACTGGCCATGATTTTGCTAATGTGCTCCAGCATCATTAACCTCCATCACTGCATATATACACCAGTCATTGATATTGTCACCAGGACAGGTAGTTCCTTTCGGCAGAGTGTTTAGCTAGCAAGTCAGTCCCCGGGCTGTACTTGTGTGCAGAGTTGCTCTGGCCCAGTTGTAGCATTTATATCTGTCATTGCTGAACTTCAAAACAGTCCTGTCAGCCTTTTCCTTTGCTTTGATGAACAGAAACCCTTCTGTCTGGGTGTTTAACTATCCCCCTTGGTTTGATGTCATCCCCAAATTTGCTGATTCTGTCCCACTGCCCGCATTGGTGATGAAGATGTTAAATGCACTGTTCCATCTCTGCAGGAATAGGCTTATCAAAAATATTTCAGTTCTACAGCATTCAGCAGCAAGGAATTAATGAAGATTTTCCCTGCTATGGCAGAAGCATCCATCTCTCTGTTTCTTATGATTGTCTCAGGGTAAAAGCTGCTAGTCTCATAGCATATTCAGTCTGTCAGAATCCATTTCCCCAAAGGCAGCTACCAGGCAGGATTCATATGGATTCGTATGACTGGCTGGTGAATGCATGTCACTAGAGTCTTTGTGATTCAAAATCCATTGATAAATCAGCAAAGGTTCTTCTCTTCATTATTCTTAATCATTTCCTTGTAGAACATAGTGGTAAAAGTTGCAATTGCTGCTACCTGCGAGATTTTGTAAAATCCTTTGTAAAATGATGGCATTTCTGTGATGTGTTCCCACAAATTGTTTGGTGATGACCTTTACATATATTTTGTATTACATGAACAAAAAAAGCAACAGAGTTACAGATTTCCATGGCAACACATATAATTCTATTTCCTTTGTTTTGTGAAGCTGAAACAGGCAAAGGATTGTTTCATTAACTACCAACTATGGATTTAAAAAGGCTTGAGTTACTTGGCGTGTGGTCATGTATGTACAACTTCTATTGTGCTACACAACTTTTGCCATCAGAAAAAAAAGCACCTGGTTTTTGTCTGAAAATGAAATTAGGCGAAGAAAGGTTGCTAATGGTAGGATTTATTGGTCTGACACAAGTATATGGAAAGATAAAGCAATCTAGAAACACTTATCTGTCTCCCACCTTTCCAAACTGAATTCCTGATTTTCAGCTACTTCTGCTATATTAGTAAATAGGCATCAGTAAGGAAGCAAAAATTTCACTAGCTTCTTTTAGGTGCAGAAATTTGAATTGCCATTCAGAGAATCATGTCTCTCATTACAAGTTGTTTCTGGACCACAAACCCCCAAATATTTCCAAATATGCATTATGTATATTTATTAAGAAGTGTAGGCATTGCTTTTTAACAATTGCTTATTTCAATTTTAAAAGTACAATGCCAAGAATACTCTGGCTGTATCTATCTAGATACATGATCATGATGTGATCCCTGTGTGTGAGCACACACAGTGGAAAAGAATAGCCCTTTATATACCATTTTCTCAGTTGATTTTAAATCTGTAAAAACCCATTAAAGGCAATGGAGCTACTGAAGTACATATTTAATTAATTATCAATAAACTGTCTTAAATTAACTTAATGTGTTAATTTGTGTACTAATATGTGCAGGCATATACCTACCACCCCCTCCCAGAAAAAAAAAATTACAGTATGTTTCAAAGCTAAAACTTAATAATTTACATTAATGTGCATCACATATTTATAACTATCCCCAGTATGTTTCAAGATGTGTTTTAAATGTCTAAAAGTAACTAGTTAAAATGAAGGAACTGTGTTCTTCTGGAAGATATTGAAGAGTCATTTGAGAAGACTTTACTACATAATAGTAATTTTAATGTATTCTAGGTTTGCTATTTCTTGGTTTTAATTGAAATCTCTTTGTATGACATATAAAACTAACTTCTGAAGATGTCAGAAAGTAGTGGTCAGCCAGACTATGTGTGTTACTGGAACCACGCACTGATAGGCTTAATGAGGAATATTCATGAAAAGTTATTCGTGATTATTGTTTCAGAAAGTATTCTGAAAATTGTTTTCCTGTCATTTTATTAAAGTTCATTGGTCAGCAATTTCTGTATACTGAAATGAAGAAGCTAAAAGAAATGTGATTTCCACAAATATGTGTAATTGGAAACTACTGATCTGTTTTAGACAATAGAAGAAAAATTTCTTAAGAAATCTCATGAGGTCCAAGTAATTTGCTTTATCAGAAATAATGAAAGTCAAATAAGTGTGCAGTGAACGGTGAATACAGATTGTAGCATTTTTTAGAAATCCAATTTTTCATCCCCAAACTTATTCAAGTGGGGTTCTCCCACTGGGGACAGTCTGTGTTCATCCATATTTCACCTTTCTTGCCACATGCTAGAGAGAGGTTTCCAAGTCTGTTCTCCACCGAGAGACATTTTTCATACCATGGCTTCTACTACACCAGTTCTAAAGCAAACTTCTATAAAGTCAGAAAGGCTGTCCTTACATTACTCTCAAGTAAAATACTGAGACTTCAAGTGTCCCAAATACCTCTTTAAGATATGTCATATCTTTTGGCAAGTAATTCCATGAAAAAAATCTCATACTTTGAAGATTTTGCCAGAGCATTTCAGGTTGAGGTCAGAGTCAGTAGCTTTGTCAGAGAGAGGACTATGCAGCAGAGCAAGGAGAGTGAAAAACAGACAGAGGAAGGAGGACAAGACTTTGTATGTCAGCACTGGTAGCAAGCCTCACTATTTTTAGCTTTGGTTTGACAAACCTCATGAAAGAGCCCTTTCTGGAACACCAGGTTTAATTCCTCAGAAAACACTTGCTCCAAATGAAGAATACAAGTCTTTGTTGATGGTCTCTTTCTTTGATCTCTCTAACTGATGCATTTCAGTTCATTCTTTTCCATGTCAATTTACTTATGCTTACACTGTTCAGAAGAAAGATTTGGGACTCTCCCTATTCAATAAAACCTTCTCTATAATTCTGGAGATGACTGTCCCAGACTAGTTGAGGATGGAAGGGACCTCTTGTCCAACCCCCCTGGCTCAAGCACTGCTATCGAAGCTGGTTGTCCAGGACCATGTCCAGATGGCTTTTGAATATCTACAAGGTGAGAGACTTCACAACCTTCCTGAGCAATCTGTGCCAGTGCTTATTCACCCTCAGAGTAAAACCCCTGTGTTTCAGTTTGTGCACATTGCCTCTGATCCTTTCACTGGGCACCACTGTCAAGAGCCTGGCTCTGTCTTCTTTGCACTCTCCCTTTAGGTATTTACAAACATTGATAGGATGAAGCCTTCCCTTTTCCAGGCTGAACAACCCCAGCTCTCTCAGCCTGTCTTCATAGGAGAGGTGCTCCTTGCCACCGATCATCTCCACGGCCCTCTCTGGATGTGCTCTAACAGGTCCCTGTCTTTCCTGTGCTGTGGCCCTCAGAGCTGGATGCAGTGCTCCACGTGGGCTCTCACAGGGGCAGAATAGAGAGGGAGAATTGCTTCCCTCAACTTGCTGGCTTAGGTGTGGTTGGCATTCTGGGCTGCAAGTGTACATACCTGCCTCCTATTTCATGGCAACAGAAAGGACAATCAATATCCGCAAATCATTCCTGTGCAATACTGGATTCTCTATCACATAGATATATGTACATTGGAGAAAGTAGCACAGTTGTGTTTGTTTCCACTAAGACCTGCTGCACAGTCAGACTTGAAATAGTCTCAGCTCCGTCCGTGCTGGCATGATCTCCCATGTTACTAGTGAATGGTTTTATGAAATGAAAAATGGATAAAGTATTTGCTTATGTATAATAAAATGGCTCAAACCTTTGAAAGATGTAAGAATCTGAGCTTCTACCCTCACACTAATTATTATAGTTTCCAGGGAACTTCTTTCACGAAAAAGAGTGAACCCCCAATTTTGTGATAGAATAAGGGTGAAGACACACCTTACTGAGGTTCTGCAAGTATAATCCCAATGTGCTGTAAAATCCATGTAATTTTCCTCCCAACATTAATCCCTTCTGTCAAACAACATTGATCTATTGTGAACTTCTTTTAAAGGAAAGAAGAAAAAACAAAAGAAAAAACTCAACACACTTCCTCCAGAAAAGGAACAAACTGTCCCAGTTCTCTCTTTATAGTGTGGCCTCAAGGAGAATATAAAAAAACAATCAGTCCCTTTGAATTTCCCTTCAGAATACTTTTCTTTCACTGTTGCTTTATTATTTATTCACAATGTTATTCCACCACCAAGGTATAATCATCATCTACCCTGGCACCACAAAGCAGGGTTACTATTTTGATTTTTTTTTTTTTTT
>VXAC01008529.1:12478-37008 GCA_013399225.1 Rhipidura dahli
TTTTTTTTTTTGTCCATAATTGATTAAGTAACTCTCCAAAAGGTAATAGCAACTTTGGAATCACTACTGAAAACCTTAATGTAAGAAATATATCATCAATGCTGAAATTACTGAAATTACTGAAATTACTTTTACAGATAGCTATTCTGTAAGTTGTTCCAGAAGACTTGTGAAGTTGTATAGTGGTGGAGGTTTTGCCAATATTATGTATTTTGTCAGGAACAGCAAGCTGAATAAAAATGTAAAAATAAGTATGAAGCAGTGCATAGCAAATAAATAGTATGCTGATACCTATCAATGTTTATATTAATAGTAGACACCTTTCAGTAATGAATGCAGTCCAAGTAACATATAACTGTGTTCTAAGTAAGCTAAGTGATCGTGAACAAAGGCCTCCAGAGAAATTATAAGCAAAGAATATTAGTAACACATCACCAAAGGAAAAAATTTTCTCACTGGAATTTCATAGGACTATATCCTGCATCCAGATTTATTATATATTTTTGAAGAAGGATCAAGGCTGAGTCTAGTTATTGTACTTCCAGTTCTTACATTTATAACAATGTGGAAGTGGATCAATGAGGAGACAGAATTCAAAATGACAAATTGGAAAATTGTTTGGAGCAGGAGAATTGACTTCAACAGAAACACAGACAAACCTGTGCTTAAGAAGGAATAGTCTGCTTTTCAGTACCGGATGAGAACTGGTTTTTGTAAAACAGATCTACGTGTCATAGCAAACAAGTTGAACATGGGACAACAGTTGCTGCTTTTGCAAAAAAGACAAACATGATACCCTTTTCTTGGTCATGATGAGAAAATGAGAAAACTCACTTTGAAAAACCCAAAACCTTTCCTCCTGCTTGTTCTCTAACTCAGGGGATAGCTGAGCTGATGCTACCTACTAGATTGTATGTTTTTTAAGCCCTAGTAATTTTTTACTGTGGATACCAGTGAAATGAGTCTGTGTCGGATAATTGACAATCAAGAACTGAAATATATTTCTTAAGCCCTCTTTCTCTTCAAGGCATAACACACAAAATAACCTTCTTCAGAGTTAGAAAGAAAAAAATATCTAAATAGTATTCAATTCATATTTCTAGACTATAACTCTCATTAGTCCTCTGTGACCTAGTTCTTTTGCTATTTGTTTAAAGATACTAATGAGAATTTGAAATGAACAGAGGGTTTTATCTGTAATAAACTAACCTATTTTCGGAGCGTATCTGTAAAAAGCCAACTGTCCTTATTGTAGACTAAAAAAACTGGAGTGAACTGTAAATTGTTAAGTTTGTCTCCTCAAGCCAAATGTATTTTCTGTCACCTTCAGTGTTTTGACTTTTTAATGAAAAAAAAAAAAGAGAGAAAATAATATACTAAAAAGATCAAAGCTCAGAACCCTAATACAGTTAACAGGCTCCATTCTAGGAATTGTATTCATTATTGATATCAGAGTAACAAATCTATTGAAGTCAATGGAGATGGCCCATGGGAATAAAAAGAAAATTTAGTCCTTAAGCCTTTCAAGGAAGAACAGTAATGAAAAATCTGGCAAACTTCTTACAGTAATACATTAATAGACTTTATTTTAATTTCTATTTTAATCAAATAGACCTGTAAGAATAATAAAGTTGTCAGTAGCAAAACAAAGACTTCGTATGACTCAATATTTTGCATATTTTGGCTTTGGATATTGGATTTGGATACAGGAAAGAAATGTAACGTTCACTGTGTGAAAGGTATTTTATCAGACATATTCTGGAGAAAATGGATGAAGCCTAACTACTAGGTGTTTCACATCAAATAACAAAAATGTTTCAGTGATATTTGGGTTTTTTATATTCCCACCACAAATTCTCTGAGTTAATGTGGTTTTGATGTATCATTTGTACTTTTCACCTAAGTTCTAATTCCATTATCACTTTCTCCCTCATAAACTGGAAAAAAAGTCTGGATTGTGTTCTTTTTATTTCCTGAAGTCTCATCAGATTTGAGAAATATCTGTAGCAAAGTCATTCTAGATGTATGTTTAATTTGGTATACTGCTTTGCTTCCTTTGTTAAGATTGGTACATAGATGCAACACAGCAAAACGACTCTCCATGAAATCAGAGTGTTGGAAGGGACCTTTAATGGCCATCTAGTCCAACACCCCTGCAATGAGAAGGGACATCTTCAACTAGACCAGGTTGCTCAGAGCCCAGGCCCTGACCCTGAATGTGTCCAGGGACAAGGCATCCACCACCTGTCTGGGCAACCAATGACAGTGTTTTACCATTCCCATCATAAAAAATTCCTTCCTCACGTCCAATTTTAATTTACCTTCTTTTCATTTAAAACCTTGTCCTGTTAAAACAGGCCTTGCTAAAAAGTCTGTCCCATCTTTCTTATAAGCCCCAGTAAAGTACCAAAAAGTTGCAATAAGTTCTCCCTGAAACTTTCTCCCTGAACTTCTCCAGTCTGAACCTCAGTTCTCGCAGTTGGTCTTCACAGAAGAGGTGTTCCAGCCCTCTGATAATTTTTGAGTCCCTCCTCTGGATCTGCTACAGCAAATTCCTGTCCTTATACTGAGGACTCTAGAGGTGGGCACAGGACTCCAGGTGGGATCTCACCAGAGCAGAGGAGCAGAATCATCTCAAATTCATTCCCAGATAAAAATGTTTATTTCTTCTTCATGTCTGTGCTACCTTTGCCATTATGGACCCTTTCTGTACAGCTGATGCTAATGCCTGTTTTACCAGCTCCTGAGAAAAATGTGTCTGTGTTGGAAACAGCAGCTGAATATTGGCCTGTTACGTAAGAAGATATCCAGACTTAGAGATGTTGTTTTAATTTTCTACATGGTAAACAGGCTTAATGAGATAGGTGAAATAATTTTTTAAAATATTTTTAATTGTTACATTTCTGTTAAATTAGGGACAGTAATAATGCTCTGCAGGATGGTCCACCTGCTTTCAGAAAAAAGAGAAAATTTAAAGGTTATTTACTTATAATGAAAAGATCTCTGTTTCCATTAGCTGCTTCAAAGAAGTGTAGAGGAGAAGCCAGTTGTTTTTTAATGAGGCATAATAAAAAGACAAAAAGGAAGGGTATCTAGGACAAAGTCTGTAGCTTATGAGTGTCATCGCTTTCACTGGTCTGGAACACCAGAGGTCTTGAACCTGAGCATATAATTTTTTAACAGTTAAACAGTTCTGTAAATCTTCCGTGGTTTACAAGTTGTTTGTTTGTTTTGTTTTAACATTGTTGACTACCAGAATTTCATTTGCCTTTGGAAAAAGGGATTCTGAAACAGTAGATCTCTGTACTTTAAATACTAGTTTAACCTGTCATTATTAATATAGCAAAGACCTATCTAATAGTATATGAACAATTGATTATATGGATGTTTTTATTTCTGTTTTCTTCACCTTGGTTTCAAATTTTTTTATCTGAAACACCCACAGTGTAACATGTAAGATGTTCTCTAGAGAAAATGGGTTTCTGTCAATATATTATTCAATTTTCTTTGAACACAGGAATATTTTTACAAACAACAGTTTGTAGAAGTAAGCATTCTGTCATTGTCAATTATGTTTGATCAAGAATGTGATTTTTATATGGAGTAAAAAAGATTAAAAGAAAAATTTGATCTGATGGTAGTCTACTATTCAGTAAGAATAACTTCATAGACAAATTAAGGTTGCCATCCTTCATATGATATACAAGGTAATAAGGTCTTCAAATCCAAAGGCTTACATTTCTATTTTAAAGTCTCAAATTAAAGACAAATTTGATATTTTATTTTAAAGTTGGGGGTTTTTTTGAAGATGATAATTTAATAAACTAGAAAATGGGGTTTTTTTCTTTATGGAGTCCCCAAAGAAATATGGTTCATCTGATCCTATTGCCGTTAGCATATGGTGTTAATTCTAACCCAAAAGGTGATATCAGAACTTGTTCTTTAATTAGAGAATCTGAGGAAACAAAGTATTGTGAATGCTTGGAGTGCAGACTTCAGCACTAGAGCAGTTCTTACCTTATTTTCTAATGAGAACAGATTTTTTTTGTTCTCCTAAATCTCTAATGTGTGCAAATAGTTTTTCTGCATCAGTATGGGTCAGATCAGGCAGGAACTAATCACCTCAGGTCAGGAATAATTATATGTTTAACCACTTCCATTCAGCCCATGGATTCAGCATTGAGATAATAAACTGTAGTCAAAGTGGTTCTACTTACAGGAATTATTTTTTTCAGAATGCATACTAAGAAAATGTTGTGCCTTTAATTCACTTTTTGGGTGAATAAATTATGAATAAATCATCGTTGAACTGAAGTTAGATGATTTTATGTAATTTTCTTCCTCAACTAAGTTACCCTTGTTACCCTTACTATACAAAAATGGTAAAATCATTTAGAGTGTTTGTCACTGTCCTGATCTCTACAATAAAGGAAATTCTGTGTATGAATAAACTTTAAACCCCCAAGTTCCCCTAAAAATGTAATTCTTGTGATAATGCTTTCAGACTTCTTTATTAATGGACTAAATGCTTCTGCAAGCTCTTTACTTCATATCAAACAGCTTCTAGTGATGATCTGTACCTCTGACAAATGGAAAGTAATATTTGGCTATGAATGAGCAGAAAAGACATTAGCTGTAGACAGGTAGTTATTTTGATGACAGTTCTCAAGAAAACAACAGCAAAAGTAATCACAGCAAATTGATCTGAAGCAAAATATATTCCATGCATCAGTTTGTGTTAATACCCAAAAATTAAATAATTTTAGATCTTTGAGCTTTGGGTGGATATTGTCTCTAATTTTTTTTTTGTTGTTGTTGCGGGGGGGAGGAGAGGTTTAAATGACAGAATAATATTAGCTTGTACAGTTAAAAAGGACTTTTTTTAATTTGGCATTATGATTCTGAATGAGGAATCCCTAGGAACTAATGGCTAAACCTGCAGTAAATGATCCAGACCTTGAATACTTTCTGCTCTGTAGCTGAACTCTCTAAAAGTGAATTTCTAGGCACACCCTCTCAGAGTACCATCCTGGTGCTCTTAAACTAAGAGGTTTTTCATTCTAAATCTTTAGCCATGGTTGATCCTTCAGTATTGATCCTTTCAGACATCCTCTGAAAAAATTATGTTTGCAATGTTATGGTGATTTGTTAGTTCCCAAAAATTATTGATCACATTTTCTACTCTGTAAAGCCAGAGATACAAAGAAATTTGCAGGTGCACTCTCTTTTCTTCTACACAGAGAAAGTATAACAGGAATATCCAAAGAGATTGCCAGAATGCACAATCCTTCATCTTCCTTTTTTCTCTGTAGCATTGTCTTGTCTTTCTCTCACATCAATAGTTTGTTGGAGACAGAGATCTTTTTAATAAAGTTGACATTCCTCCTGCTGTAGCTCTTGTACACAGGGACACTTACCATGCAATTCACAATTTCAGTCACATGAAGTCCCCCAGACCAGGAAAATCTTCTCTTGAAGTTGAAGCTTGCTGCTGGTGATGAGATGCCTCCACTTCAAAGGAGGATTAGGAAATTAATGACTCTCCATTGCTAATTCTCTGCTGGTTGTCTCAGATTCTCTCTTAGCATCTTTCTGGGTATTCAATCCAATATATGCAGGCGAAATGACAAAAAGGAAATGTGATTGCAGAGAGGTTTAAGAATTCAGGCATATGCTAATCCATCATTACCATAAAGTTAAAGAAGAAAATAACAAAACCCTGTCAGCAAGAAGAATATCTGTAGATAAATAGGGACATATTCTGATGTCCTACCAGTAACCTCTGCTACTGAACCTATATACCCAGGTACACTTTTGCAGCTTTTTCCTGAGCATTTACAGTGCTGATGCGTGTAACACAGTTTAAATGATAGCATAAAACCTGTGGTAATTCAGAAAATGGTACGTTCATGACAGCATAGGTTCGATTTACAGTTTTGAGATTATTTGTCAAGTATGCTTATGTGTGACCTTCCATTTCTGTTTGCTTTGGCTTTTAGCTCCAGACCAGTCTGTCTGAACCAATGACTTTATCCAAGTCGATCTCACTTCCTCGTAGTGCGTACTGGCATCACATCACCCGGCAGAACAGCGTTGGAGAAATCTACAGTTTACAAGGCAAGTTGCTTATAATGCCATATCCATTAGCTTCTTTCCATTTCACCAGGATTCATGCAAATTGCTCTTTATTTGCACTGGTTATTTTCTTTCCATTTCATTTTATCAATTGTCAGGAACCTCAGCAGGATTCCCAAATTTACATAAAAAAGGTTTCTTTTAGTCATTTTGTAAACTAATGGTGAAAATTATTTCCGGAATCACCACATAAACCTGGATAGACAATTTGGCTCAATGTAGCTTCTCAGTAGCTAATGAACGTCAGGTTGTTTTAGTATTTTGTGCCAATAAGAAAGGGCAAGTATTTGGGCAACTTCAGGGTGCCTAATTAAATCTACATAAAGTAACTATATGAGTTGCAATATTAAAACAAAGTAATTCTAGGAAGAGCTATTCCTGGTACATTTGCTTAGCAAATCATATATATGAACTGTTGACTCAATTAACTTACAGGCCTTCAACAAATCATCTTCTTCTGTCTATGGTTTTCTTTCATATGTTTTGATTTGCTTAAGCCTTTAAATGCTATAATTAGCATAACTTGATGATGATGATCAGCAAGTTATGATGATTCACTGCTCTTAAGCTGAAATTGATTTGTATCTTTTAGGAAACTGAAATTATTGTTACGCTTACAATGCAGACCTTTTAAAAACAGCCTTTCATAAACATACTGCTTTGTATTATTTCTAAAGGCCTTAAGGATTTTGTTTTACCTCTGTCTTAATAAGCCATTTGCATAAACAATTTACATTTAGATAGGAGGTTAGAAACTGCTCAGAATCAAGAGTACCCAATGCAAGGAAACAGTACATGTTTTCATGAAAATAAGTGAAACATTTATGAAAGATGAAGGACATGTTTTATTTTGTAAATTACAACATAAATTAAAAATTCAGTGGATGAGTCATTAAAGGGTGCAGCATTTGTTTCCCATCATTCTCCATACAGCAATGTTAATCATGGTTATAGTCTTACATTTAAATACCAGTAATGGAAAAAAGAAAATAATCTTCCAGAAGCTATTCGTGAAAAAAACCTGTACTTGTACATCACCTTACAAATATTTGTCATATCACTGATATTTTTTCATGGACACAAAAAAAATGCAAAAAAAAATTATTTGTAGTGATGTTAAATTTCTTCTTCTTGTGTTCTTGATGTGTATTTTTTTCATTAGCAAGATAGTAAATGTGTTATATTCACTCTCTACAATCTTTCCTTCCTTATAAATGGCCTTCAAAATAAAGGAAAGAAAAACTTTAAATATAAAGTGATACCTAAAGTATCAATACCACCTAGCTGTGCCGGATTCAACATATTGGAAGTGTATTATTAAAAATGCAAGAATTTTACTTTCTGGAAATATGCAGATTTTATTCATGTTTCCACTGAAACATGGGACTAATAAATATTTCAGAACCTAAGATTTTCATTTCTCCTACATGTACTATGATGACTGAAGCTTGAGAAAGTGTAGCTGATTTTAGGAGAGACTAATTCAATCTCACCAGTGGGCTAGGAAATGCATCCAGAAGACTCTGGTTGCAAAACTTTTCCTTGTGAGAATACCATTCATTATCTGTAGAGAAAATCTCTTTGAACCTTCTGCTGCAATTACTAATTAAAAGCAATGAATTTGTACAGAAAGTGAGGCGAGTGCAAAGTACACCTTTTCCTCCTAATACCTTGTCATACCAGTAGTCTTTGCAGCACAGGGCTGTCAAAGCATCAGCCCACAGAAGCTTCGTGGATGTGGGTGGAAGGTGGGTAGCAAGGAAGCAGATTGCTGGCATCACTTCAACCCTCACCTTAGAGCAGCCAGCTGAGATGGGCTGCTGCAGAGGGAAGAGTCACTTTCTGCTGCCATAGTCTCCTCTGAGCTTCAAAAGGTGTATTACACCTTCAGAGAGGAGATGTTTTCTTTAGAGAACAATCCATCTAACTGCACTTCATAGGTATTTGTGACAAAGCTTTGCACATTCAAGAAACAAATTTGAAAATTCCCCACATACTTCTAAATGTCTTATCAACTCTAAGGTGAAATAACTGGAGTGGTGTCTACCTGTATCCAGGTGACAAGCAATATCAGTAAAGTAGTAGCCAAGCTCATTGCTAAGTACAAGTGTTTCCACAGTAGCAATTATTTCAAACTTGCAGTCTGAAGTGACTAGAATTTAATTAATAACAGCTGGTGATGTATAAGGAGAAATGAATATGTGCTCTATGCACACTACCTTAGATAAATTGGCTCTTTGGGAGTTATTCAGCAGTCAAATTTAACTTAATTAGTAGTGTGTGTTGATCTGATAATGAATATGCTATGGAGCAAGAAGGTGGGGGTTTTGTGATTTTTGGTTTTTTAAAAACGACATTTCAGATGAAAAAAGACACTTCAGTGAATGGGTGTTGGTCTATCACGCTCCATTGGCCTGTGAAAATACTTACATGTAAAGACCTGTAGAGATTAATACACAGAATAATAGAGCTAAAGGAACACAGGTTGCACAAAATATCTTAAAATGAGATGGGTTTGTTTCTACTGATTATCCAAACGTTGCCTTTAATTACAGTTCAGAAATTAAATAGTGTCTTTAAACATTTTTTATCAAGAAGTAATTTAACTAAGAGAGGAAAATGACAAAAAGAGCTCTACACCATTTTTGTGCATACATGAGTATGACACAGATGAATTGTGCATTTTCATAAATAACAGACAGCTCTAAAAAAATTTGAGCCCAACAGAAGATAAACATTCATTGATATGCTATGCTCCCCTATACATCAAGATCTACAAAATTAAAAAATGAGAAGCCAACAGTAACCTTATTAACTGAAATCATGGTTAAGAAGGAAAAAATATAAGAGCCATATAAGCATGTAAAAAACTACCTGGTTTGGTTTGTTTCCTTATAATTCAGTGTTTATTGTTCATACCTACCATATAAATTAGCACCATTACACAAGATTTTAAAAACTGACAAACAAAACACATGTGTTTTTATAATAAAAGATATTAAAGAGAATTAGTCTTTTCTGGTTTGGGGTTTTGATTTTTTTTTTTTTTTCATTTAGGGTTTTAAATTTGCTTAAAATGAAAAAGAAAAGATTGCAGACTGAATTTTCAGCTGTCTGAAGAACTCTTGTTCTTGCCCTTTAGAGTTTGGATGATACAGATGTTAAACACAGTCAGTTTGTATATTATTATATAAATAAGGCCAAAATAAATTTTGGTATTGAAACATTCATTAGCTTTTTGTGTTGCAGTTATTGAAATCCCTGAAGAAATTATGTTCAGAAAATCTAATTACAGCCTGGCCTTTCTCCAAGAAAATCAAAATTAAGAAACATTTTCAGTCTGTCCTGTTGTGTTTGATCTGGTTTGTCTTCGTTCTTTGAACTTCGGTTTTGCTGTCCATACTCAAAATAATGAGCACCTACCCACAGAGGCAATGCTATTCATTCCATGAGAGTAGGAATGAAGGAGCATATATCTGTGTAAGAATTGCACCAGTAACATCTTACATGTTTCTTCCAAAAAGAGAACACTAAAGGGTTTTTTTCCACAGTATAGCTTATCACAACTTGCTTATAACGAATTTTATTTGCTCTGTCACAAATTGTTACCACATTTTGTCCTAAACCCATATCAAAGTAATTAAATTATATGGAAAAATACTAAGAAGCCCCTAAGAGTCATATTTTTAAACTTAGTGAGGAATTTTAAGAAATTAAACCATTGCCTTTGAGGAGATAGGGCTTCAACTTGTAAGCACATGCCAGAACCATAACTAGACAGAAATAAAAAATGGCCCCGATGAAGTCTGCAGGAATTTTGCTGTTGGTACACAATGACCTTTCAAATTTCACAGTAAAGGTGCAAGGAACATAAGGCTGGTTTTGCAAACCAAAATGAAGGGAAGCTGTGGTTCCTCTTTGGCCTTGGTAAGCAAGGCTGCATTGCACATTTAGCCTTTTAGCATTGTTGGGTAACAACTCACCCTTCTTTTTTTTTTTTTTTTTTTAAATATATTTTAATCAGGATAGCATGTAGTGTTAATCTGGTCAGCTAAAAGGTGTTGTGCATAAAAGACAGACAAAGTCACATACAGATTTCACTCACCTACATAGTTTTCCAGCCTTTTCAAAGTAGAAGCTCTGATATGTCACTAAAAATAATCAGAGAATATTTAGTATTAGAATTAAAATATTGCTAAATATTTAGAGGAGTTTGAATCATCCTGCTCAACCCTCCTTAAGCTAATCCTGCAGGAAATTCTGATGTAGGCTTCTGCAGTTTTCTGCAAATTAAAGTATGTAAAATGAATGGGAGAGCATTCGTCATTTTGGCATTTCCATTGTTTGTTCATATGCCCAGCAACAGAGGACAGAATCCATTTCCCCATCTAATCTTGGTGCCTGAGCAATGTGAATAACATAAAATGTTAGAATATATCTGTTATATAAACCTGATCGCTCAGTAATTTTTCACTAAGTGTCTACCAGCAGCTAAAGCCAAAATGCTTTATAGCCTTCCACATTCCCATTTCCTTTGCTGAATCTCATCAGGACCTTCACATCAGTAAATGAAGCCTATAAAATTTGAGATATGAATAAAGGACACCTGAAACAAGATACTTACTGAGTAGGAACTGCATAAGGTCTACATTATTTAAAATGACTGTATTATGTGCCTTCTCAAGTCTTATGCAGTAGATTTGATCCTTTCCTTTCAAGCTTTGAATTTCTGTGCTAAGTAGTGCATCACTAGACTGAATTTAAAATGGCATATTGGAAGTGGGATGTGTCTCACTCAGAAACCACTAAAGAACTTCATTTTGTTCAGCAGTGATTGCTGCCTCTAACCAAGAGCATTACTGACAAGCTCTAAAGAGTATCTTGACATATTCCCATTCATCCTGATAAATCATTGCTGAGTTAAGAGGTTGTTGCAATTATGAGCCATGAAAAATAGGGGAAGGTGGGAAGCCAGAAACGATTAATAAAGCATATTTCGTTGTCAAATTCAGACCTCCTGATTTCATTTAAGCCCAATACTTTGGTGCCCTTTCTCTCAGGAGATGGTCCTTCAGCGAGATCACTTGTCAATGGGGTTGTTCTGTGCCAGACCAGAAAGCACAGAAGTCACTGTACTCTCAACATAAAACTGAAAGCCAAAATGGTGTAAGGAGAGCAATTAAATATTGGCTGATTGCCTCCTCTCCCCTCCAAAACCCAACAAATGTCAGTTCTTCAGTGCAAACTACGTAGATTCTTAGCTATAAATCTCTTCTTATGTCTTAGCTTAATGACTTCATAGATATGTGATGGCAGTAGCTTCTCAGTCGCTATTAATGTGGGAAGCAAATCCAGCTTTGCTCCCAGTTTCATGTGACACCAAGAATCTCTACTCTGACTTTGCCTAAGACTCACTACAGTTCTGCTACAGTCGTTTGATCTCTCTGCTGTGCTGTGAAATTCAAGGAGCTGCAGTGTGCCATGAGAGCTGCAGTGCAATGAAAGAATGGGTGTACTGGGAGAACAGGCACACCCAGCTCCAGGGATGCTTTCAGCTGGTAACCGGTGGTCTGAAAAAGAAAGGTTTGCAACGTTATATCAAAGGGAAAATTGAAAAACTTGTCAAAGATCAATTTTGTGAAAACTGCTTTTTTCTATTAAATTGTTTCACCAATGTATCTGGACTGCTTTAGCTATGATTATATATTTTGTGTTAAGTATGTTATCACAGTTAGAATCAAAAAGATTGCCAGTTCATTTTTGTAATTTCAAACAAATTGAAATACTTTTATGCTGACAAATCACTCAAATTATTACTCAAAATCATGGATGATTAAACTCCCTTTAAGACAACTTGGGGTGAGGGGAAGCCTGTGCACTTGTGAAAAAAATACCTTGGCAAAAAGAAGTGTTTTCTTTAGTATTTCTTCACAGGAACAGTTTATATTTCCTTTTCTTTCATTAAATATTTTTACATAAAGAAAAGAAAATATTAAAATTAACATGTCTGTAGAACATGTTCATAAAATATTTTATAAACCAGAAAAAATGTAAACTTAAAAATGGGCTGTGTAACAGGAAGAATGGGGGAATGTTAATAATACCACCTTTGCCAGCTGGTAAGGAAAGAATCCAAGCCCAAGAATGTCAAGTGCAATTGATTGTGTTCTACTTTAAGTGGAAAAAAGTTCCTCCCTTCATGTTCTAAACTTTATGACATAAGATAGGATCATAAAAATTTATACTTAAGGGCTGGTTTAAATTGACATAATGTTGACCTAACTGACTATGTGTTTGGTTATTATGCAGTTTAAAATATATATTTTTATTGAGGAGGCATCATAAGATCTCAAATACATTAACCTTAAGTTTCCTTAAGGTTTTCTTTTATGTGTAGTTCGTTTTACTAACAAACAACAAAATTGTGGTGACAAGGTTTGTGGCACATGACATATGGTTTGTTGCTAGTACAGACCTATTTATTTTCACGGCAAGGCCAATTTAAGCACAATGAACACCCAACTCAGTATGTTCAGTTTAATCAAGACATAAGAATATGTTCCTTATAACTCCATAGTGCATTTCAGCTGTGCAGAACTGATTAAAAAATCACAGTATTATTCAGTAGAGACATAAAAAAGTTCAAAAATCTTAGAATATCTTTCATTCTCTATTTGTTAAAAAAAGCCTTTTCATCTTGGTGAATTTTTATATCCTGCCAACTTTTTATTTGATCAAAATGATATGTTGTAAGAAACTAAGATAAATTTCACAGAAGTAAGAACTATGAATGACAAAGGAAATGTCCTCCCAATGCAGAGTTAGCAAGATTTCACCAAAGTAAAAGCTCATCTTTTCAAAAACTGACGTCTGCAGCTCCTTTCAGTTCTGTGTTTGAATACTAGAAGCAAGTTGGCTGTTTAGCTGCCGGATACTTGTTTATCCTTCAAAATTCTTTTAAGGTTCCTTTTGGGGGATGATTTTAATGAAAGGTTCATTTCCCTGAGTTTAAGAACGAATTAAGTATTCTATTATAAAACTGCATGGAAGAAAAAAAAATGCAGTACCAGATTTGGAGAGAGATAAGAGAGAAAGGACTTGGTAGAAACCAGAGTTGCATGCTCTGGAATTTACGTGATTAATAACAAAATAGACTGAGGATAGAATTATAAGATTCCTTCTACTCTCTTTAATGACTCAGTTATGTCTGTTATTGTTGGCAGGTTGAGTTTACCTGCAGAGGGACAGTGCCATGGTCGCTTTCTCTGGCCTGGTAGCAGTGCGTGTGACGTAACATGGCACGGGTGGCAGTGTTCCCAGCAGTGTTCCATCTCCTCCTGTGTGCAGCAATGCCACCCTCAGCCCAGCACAGGGACTGTGGTGATGAGGCACAGCTTGTTGCCCTATGCCTGAAAGGCTATTCTGCCCTGGGTGTGTTGATTAAGGGACTAAAGACGCATACTTTGTCACTTGTCATCCTTGTACTTTCATCCTCACTCAGGATAGAAAGCAGAGTCTTGTCCAACCCACCTCTGTCCCCAGGGACAGGCAGTCCTTGGTGGGAACTGCCACTGGTAGGTAGTAAGTTTCTTTTTTTTCTCTGCAAACTCTGCTGAGCCCAATACAGCCACTGCAGGATGTTCCATAGCTGCTTGATAAGAGCTGGATTGGTGCCACTTGCTTACAGTCACTATTATCATGCACTCAGGGTAAAGCATCTACTTTATCACTTGAATATTCAGCTGAGAATTGTGTAAAGCTGTGTTTTCAACCTGAAGATGTGGCTAGCTATACCACTTTTTATCTTTCCTGATTAAATGTAATTAAAATAGAATTTTTATCAGCTCTTTGGTTTCAGCTTCCAAGAAAAATATTCTTCTCCTGGCTTGCAACTCTGCTCATTGTTTTTGCATTTCACTAATTAAGCATTTAAACACTAACAGCCTTACTCCTTTCTGTACTGAAATTCTGTAAAGTTTTCATTCCTGGGCATGGATCTTCTCCATGGAAGTTAGTGAAAGCTGCACGAAGCAAGTTTTCACTTTTACCTCATTTTGCCACTTTTCCACACATCTGTAAAAATAGATAACAAAATCTTTTCTTCCTGAATACTGATACACACATGCCAGAGTAGCACCTGTGTCTCTGTATGCTTGCCTACCTTTTTGCTAAAATAGGAATGAGTTTTTTGTAAGATTTCAGCATGCTATGTTATGGCTTCTAATCAGAGGTTGTCAGATTTCCTAGTTCCTTGATCGTGGACTGATGTCATCAAACCAAGAATGCAGGTACCCAAATGTGCTTTCTATCTCCTCTTTTAATATGTGGACATCCCAGGTTTTGGGAAAATTCAGAAGTAATACTGTTGCTGGAAATTTGTTTTAGAGTTAGTTCATGTGTGTTGAACCTTTTAATTTTAAAATCCTATTCTCATGGTAATTGTTGTAAATGCAGCATCAATTTAAATGATTGGTTGTTGACAGATCGTGGCCCTTTATTTTTATCTATTATTGTTATACTGTTCCAGTACACCTCAGCAGGTATGCAGGGCTTCTGTTTGTGAGGTGAAAGTCCTATCACCAAACAATTGATGTCATAGGTATTTTGTGATGGAAAAGATAACCTCTTCTGGGCTAGGAAATGGAAATGTGTTTAATTCAGTCTTGTCAACTGTCTCATTATTCCCCATTCATCAGAGCAGGTATTTAATTCTGAGACATAGCTCAGCAGGTTTTCATCCCTTCCATGCCTCTTATAGGAACACTTGCCTCTGACCAAGCACGTGTGTTTTGGTTCAAATGTCAATCTGTTTCTGGAGAGTCTTGTTTTTCTCCTGTCACCCTGCATCAACTAAACCAACCCAATTTTAACAAATAAATAGAGAGGAGAGCTGGGAACAGGGTTATGGGCAGCAAATGCCAGGCATTATCTGTACCAGTGTGTGATTCTTCACTCCTAATGTATACTGGTTTCCATGCACTAGTCATTTTGACTCTCCAGGATACCAGTTGAGAAGTTCTCTTCCTAATGCCTGTGTATGCAAAATTCTTATAACCTCTAGGCCATAGACCTTCTCTTCATCTAGTGTAAGAATGAGGAAAAGGGATTTTTCTTGAGCTTCTTTATCATTTTGTACCTGATTTCCTGGCCAGCATTTCAAAGCAGAGAACTTCTCCATCTTATGTTGGTGGATTGGACCAGCACCAAGGTGTCTTACGACTGCAGAAATGTAGAGAACAGCTCAGGATGCTTCTTAACATATTATCTTCATTGTACTTCAGATCTTTAAAGAACTGTAGGAATTGGTCATGTATTTTTCAGTGGTGTTTATCATGCAGTGAAACACCATAGAGGGGGACAATTTAAGTTTCTATCTTTGTACTGTGACTTGTTTTTGCTCATGTTGCAGTAAATAGAGATGTTTCCAGGGAAATGACATGAATGACATGCTAGTGCATACCTACTATTAAATGGGAAAATGTACAGAAAATATGAATAGTATCTTTGCTATGAATACAAGATGCTTACTAATTTTGTTTATTTAAATATTCAAAACCATGCAAGGTCTAAAAGACAACCTTCCTAACTAGACAAGAAAGATAAGTTCATTTGTCCTCAGCTCTTGCAAGTCATCCTTGCATATGAAAAAAAACCAAACAAATTCTGCAGACCTTACAAGATGAAAACCTTTCTCTATAATTCATGTCCACAAGCACTGTAGCATAAACAGAACCCCCACTTTGGAGCATTTCTTCAGTAGCCCACATAATTATGTAGAGCCTTTTTGACAGAAGTTAGTATTCATCCTAATAGTTATGTATCTCTATGCATTTTATGTGAAAAAACATCTACCTATTTGCTGAGGCCTTAAAAATTATCTTTATGAAAGACATTTCTTCTTACTATTTTTTGGCACCAGTCAGGTTAGACAAAAAAAAACACCTTGAGACTATCACTGCAGCTGTGGAAATGGTCAAATGGTTTAATAAAGCCTTCTCAGTACCATCACACAGCATGAAATTGTCCCAGCATACAGCACTGCAGCATAAGTTAGTGACTAGAGAATGGGTCTATACCTTGAGACTGTCAGTAAAGCAATATTCAGCCTCAACAGTAGGGGTGTCATGATGCCCTTATCTCCCTGAAAACAGCCCCTAGTCAGTAGGAGCTCTAACGCCAAACTCTGTGAGTTGCTGCTTAAAGCTATTTTTCATCCTGAAGTGATAGATAGAATCAGCTTTGAACCCTGTTTTTGCTGACCTCAGAGGAGTAAATTACCTTGCTCTTTGAGGCAGCATGACTCACCGTGTGACTGTTTGCACAGCACTTGCAGTTTTCACCTGCCTGGGAAGGAATCATTGAAATCTGGCAATTATTGTGACATCTCTCATCTGACAGCCAAGCACTGGTCTTCAACCAAGGTGCTACAGTTTATGTACCTACTCTTTGAAATTTGTTGTTTCTTTAAGTGGCCTCTGAAGCTGTTAACCCAGAGTTATTTTTCCAGAGACTTTTTTCTGGGACAAAATTATTCAGAATTAATTCATAGCATTTTTTCTGAAATGGAAATATGTATATGCATTTTGCTGACACACATGTACTTGGAGGATTTTTTATTTTTCCAGATAGTTACAGTCAGGGGTGGGGGGGTTGCATGGAGTTTTACTGACAGAAACTGAATACAAAGCTCATGGATATAAATGTACCAGTCATTATATATATCCCCTAACACCTTACACAAAAATCTTATACAAAAATGTTAACAGGACTTTTTAGACCTTGAAAACCTTTAAAAAATATTATGTAGATCAAAATTGAATATATAATCATAGTTAATATTTGAGTTTCATATATTATGACAAAATACTTTTGGATAAATTATTGTAACACAGATGTTATTTCAATGTGAAATCTATTCTAAACTGTATAGCTAAAATACCTTAAGATGTGCTAGACCTTGCATATGTACATTATATGTCTTGTAAATTATATATTCAGTTCTAAATGCCTGCAAATTTAAATAAATCACATCCAGCATTTTTTTCTCACAAAAGAGTGTATAAGATCAAAAATATTATTCAGTCAAAATTGGACTTAAACAGAAAGCCATGTTACCTATCAAATTGTCACATATGTTTATTTTTGTAAAACATATGACCACATACAGCGTCTTGTAAATCTCCTTACACTGTGTGACACATTTGTCTTTTTTGGGTTGCCCAATTAACATTATATTTCTGTTAAAATCTTTTCTCAATTCTTGTCTATGTAACATTGTTTTCATTTCTCATAGATCATACAAGATTATTATTCCCTATTATTCAGATGTCTCTGTTATACAAATAGTTGGTGACAATTAGGTCCAGTGTTCCTGGTCATGCGTCAGAATAAAACAAGTGCCAGATCCCAATCTGTTCTAGGTCAGCATAGCTTTGCCAAAGAAGCCTCAAAGTGTTTTTGCTAAAGAGATATATATTTTTATTTCTACCCTACATAACATATCAAAAGTGTTTATTTCACCACAGTTATTATTCTGTACTTGTTAGATCTGTTATAAATGCAATGGTTCATAGTTACCATTTTAATGTGCTAAAAGTGCTTTTCATTTGAAGCTTATTCTTGTCATAAGTTTCCTTTGCTTAGCAGATGTTTTGTTTTTCATCCCAAACTATGACTTAATTTTTTTATGTTGGCATTACAGCTATGTTCAAAACAATATTTCTGGTGTTTGCTGTGCACTAAACCTAGTGTCTGTGGAAAGTACAAGAGACACATTTGTTGCCACACAATAACTGGAAGCTTCTTTCCTGAGGACAGGCACTTTGGGCACAAAGTGACAGTTTCTAAGCTGGATGGTCACAGTGGAAGAATTATGGTTACCACACAGTAGTACACCATTATACAAAATATAGATGCCTTTGACAAGTTTTCCATAAGGTGATAAGCAATTCAGCTCTTTCATGTTCACTAGGACCCTCAGTAGACTGAAAAGTGAAGGGCAAGAAGAAAGTCTGCCTAGCAGTCCCCATTCAGTGGTGTTAATGAATGTTGTTAAGTTGAAAGCTTTCATATCTTCAAGTTCTAAATCAATGAAAGATCTTTGTGTCTGGGGTAGTTTTGCTTGCTCATTTGTAATAGAAGAATCCCTCCATGGATTGTGATGCATAACTCAGAGATATCATTTATTATAAGTAATAGCAGTCCTGATTAAAATGTTGCCTTGTTTCCTTACGATCATCTTGATGCATGGAACAGGACAATTGTGATTTGACAAAACAGTAAGTCTGGTTTGAAAGTGCCAATGCTTCAAAAGAAATGCAGTGGCTCTGTGATTCAGAATGCTGATGTGGGACACACTCATTAAAATAGTTCTCATTTGTTCAAAATATTTTGATAGGTAGCTTTGTGAAGGCAAACTTTATGCCAAATCAGAGATCCTTTGGGCATTATAGCAAATCAGGCATTGTCTGGTCTCCAGTCACTGGCATAATGCTGAGTTCAAGGCTAGCACAAACACCCTGCTGTGTGTTCTCACCTGCTCACTGTAAACAAGCTCATATTCTGAGGCCTGATCTAGATTCAGTCTGTGTGATCAAATGATGCATCTGTGCCTCAATGGCACCATGACCCAAATCTCCGTTTTGAGTTTTTCTCCTTGCTGTGGCAGCTGTGGGGCACAGGTCAGTGTTCAACAACTAGATCTCCAGCAGGGATGCAAGAGCTGACACACAAGTTTTGGAATAAAAATGTAATTGGATCCTGGCTCTGAACCATCTAACATTTAAATTGGCCTAAATCAGTCAGTCTACCTTCCAGATGCAGATTACTGCTTCCTCAATATTGCAGGGGGTATGTTTCCTTGGGGCTCTGGAAGCTTTAAGTCCTTAAATAGAAGTCAGCACTGATACTGATATGATTATAGCAGCTCATGCAGGCTGAAGGTGTGACTCCTGGGAAAGCAGATAAGTGCCCTAAATTTGCACCAGCTATGAGAATAATGTTGGTACAGGAATACTTTAAATATTGCAAATAAAGCTCTCAATACTTCTTGAGATCATGTGTCTCAGCAAAGGCTTCATACAACTATGTGAGTAGCTCCAGATACCCACATCTGTGGGGTGTTTTTTACAGACTATGTCCATGAAAATCTGAATATTTTAAAATTTTTATGGGATTTTTTTGTTTTTTTTTAATTAGGGGTTTCTGTGATAACCTTTCTTTCTCAGCTCTCAAAGCTTATGTTGTGAAGCAGGATCACTGAACTGGCACAGACATTAAACAGTTTCTTGTATTATGGAAGAGAGTGGTATATATGGTCCCGTGGAAATTCTTTGGAATAGCTTTTTTTATCTCTGAAATTAGTTTTTTTCCTCACTGAGAAAAACAGGATGATTTGGAAAAATATTATACATTATCACCACTGTATTTTTAAGTACATGACTGAGATAAAGGGTGTTATTCATTAAACATTACTGTTGTCTGATTCTGAAGTCAAGCAAATAATTATTATTTAATTTCTTATTATGATTCCTCAAGAAATGTTTAATATTAATTGTTTTGCTGTATCAATTTTACTACTAACACTTCTTTCATTAATGTGAAAAATTCAATAATGTGAAAATTTTCAAGTTTCATCACTTTACTTGAAAATCTGTTTCCTTTCAAGAAGCCAGAAATAGACAGAAAATAACAGATACCTTAGGGTGTGTGGGTGGGAGAGAAAGGATCCTATCTGAGATTCTTATCAGGAAAGATCACTTTTCAAAAAGTGAATAATCAGTATTATAGTGTGGCCCTTCCACTAAAGACACTGTGTGCCAGGATTTAAGCTTGTTTAAAGTAACTGCTGTATTTTCATGGCTGGAGAGTTTCAGTTCGGTCTTGAGCTTGAGCATTTTAGGGGAAAGAAGAAAAGCATTTAATGCATTCTTTCTTCTGATTACTGATTGCTTACAAACAGTAACAGCAATGTACCTACAGCTTATCTTATAGATACTAATAGTGAGCAACTTGACTTTGTGATCAAACTGTAGCGGGGCTAATTACTCTCTTATTTATTTGACCTAGAGGAGGAAGTGTGTTTAATATCACAGACTCTTGCAATCCTATGGGGAAAAAAAAAAAAGAGAGAAGAAGATGAGGTTCTATTTTATAGCAGCTCAAAAAAAAAAAAATAACCAAAATATGAGGCATCTGGTTCTCTGCTCTGGAATGTTAATAAAAGCACTGTAGTGACAATAACATGGCCTTTTCCAGGATGGTAGGAACAAAAGCGTATGTTCTGCCTTCTGGTGAGAACAATGGTGAGGCATTTTATCTGTCAAATTTATCTGTATGTGCAATGCTTCTAGAAACATGGTATGTGTGTACTGAAATATGGGAAACTTAATCTAACAACTCCACAAACCAAAAGCGACAAAAACAGCAAACATATTCCAGAGCGTATGTGTAGATTTTAGGAAAAGGAAGAACATCTGGGATATTCATTTTATATCCATTATCTAAATATTAAGTAGTTTTTTTTCAACGTATGTCTATAATATAGATGGTGCCCAAAGAAGAAATTGGCTTTTTTAAGACACTGTTAAATAGATAGAAGTTTTTGCATATTAAAAACTATTACGGGATTTATTCCAATAAATTCGAATTTTAAATACAAATCTTCCAAATTGTTTGGGACACTTTATTGCCTTTATGTTATGAGAGAGTGGCCACAGATAACATCACATTTTCAAATACTTTGAGAAGTACAATCACTAAAATCCAATAATTTAACACAATATTAAGAGTTGAAAAATGTATTACTTTTCTAAATGTTTTATTTTAGAGAAAGAAATCTAGGGAAAGAGTGGTTTTTATGAATATCATTCAATTGGTTGACTCAAATTTACATTTATTCATTTTACAAATAAAATTAATTTCATAAATTATAAGAAAGTTTACTCAAAACTGCTTTTTAACTTGGAAAACTTTTGTGTAATACATATCTGCTCATAACCTTATTTTCTTACAGCGCATGTATAAACTAACTCAATTCTGCATCTTTATTTGACTAGAGAAATTTTATATTGCATCATTTTCTCATTTGTTGCAGTGAGAGAGTGCATTTATGAGTGGCCTCTTGTAATTTTGCTTTGATTTCATTCACATTTTTTATCTTGCATTTTCTCCTAGCAACAACAATCAAAACCAAATTTGGCCCTCTGTACAGATACTTTATCTTTTGTTAGTATATTTTCTGGTGATAACCACTTTGTTATTTTCAGGATTGCATTTAACATGCCAGGGAGATTAAGCACTATTATCAGACAAGAGCAACTAACTGTGTCTGTGAACAAATTGCCTTATCTGTAATCATTCTTAAAGGATTAGATCACACGCATAGATTTTAGTGAACATCTGGATCATTAATCAGCTTTGGTTTAAATACTTTCATTATTTTACTTTCCACTTGAAATTTCCTAGCAAAAAGGAGAAAAAGTCATCCTGACCTCCAGTGTATACCCTCACTATCAACTGAGACACGTGATCCACTGATCTATTCTGTAATTTCCTGGTGGTATAAATATAACACATTATAGAATTGCGATTTTGTCCACTGAATTAGGAAAGACCATCACTGTGTATAGGAAAATTCAGATAAAGACAATGGCATAAAACTAAAATAGAGAAACCTTAGGACTGTCACAGCACATTCAACCCTTTTAAAGAGGAAACAGAGAAGTACTGTAGTGAAAGACTCAGATGAAGGCATGAATGAATGTGGGAATAGTCATGCTCATTTATGTGCAAATTTTGTCTTAGCATTTAACCTTTTCTTCATATTATGTGTACTTTTTTGTTGTTGTTCACATTGAACAGCCATGCAAGAAACAGTTAATTATTTTACTTTATTTGTATTTCTGTCATTTAAAATATAAGCTTACAGTGAGATGATACAATATATTCCTAAATGTCATAAAATCATAACCTGTCATCAACATCTCTGTGGTTTCAGACAAAAATATAGAGAGTACATATGATGAGAACAGTGGTTTTTATCTTATTATACTGCTGAGCTGACTGAAGCAAGGACTTAAAACAAAAGCACATAGATTTTGCCTAAAGGACAGGGACATTCTCTACTCACCATGAGACCAGTAGATAGGAGTTATTTCTAGAAAAAGTAAAATTTTACCTGAAATTAGCTGAGCATCTTTAAGAGGCATTCTAGTTTCCATGTGAAGAGGCATTCTGTGTCCCATGCACAGTATGGAGCAATGGACTACAGTTAAAGGAGCTGTATTTATTGTCATTATTGCCACTGAATTGCAAAGAAGTCTGTGTCACTGCAAGAAAATGTTTCTTGCTCTCAGGAGACTTCAGATTTTCTGTGAATGGAAAAAGGCCAGTGTTAGGTCAGACCTGAAACATTTCCACTTTGTGTGGAAATTCTGTGATTTTTGATGGGAATAAGAAGGAATAACCTCTATCAGAGGCTGTAGAATTGCAATGAGAGGAGCATTTGAGAATGCAGGATCAGTATACTTTCTTAGTCTATAGTTTATCATATTACTTTTGCTGCCAAAGGGGTAGATGATTCATTCTCATATCTAAGAGGTTTATATTTTTCTCAGAGATTTTATTTTCCTCGTCACCTGCTCAGCTGGTCTCAGTCCACTACTAGAGCTTTTCATTAAAGATGACTTTACTAAGTAGGTGTTAGCTGTTTCTTTTGCTCCCAACTGCTCATGAGTAAGGCAGAGCCCTAAAGTCGAAATAATGTCGAACATCTTAGCCATCAGAACAATGTATGAAACAGTTTCTAAAGGCTAACTTGGTAAAACTAATTGGCTTGTAGACCAAATGCCATTCTGTGGTCAGAAAGAACAGCAGTTGCAAGACTACGTACGTGCATCCATAGACACAGTTAAAGGAAGTGACATAAATACTCTTCCAGACATATCTTAGTGCCACTAGGCACTAGGTCTTTAAAGGAAAACAGGATGGGCTAAGCCAGGGGGAAAATATCAGATTTTTGTGTGTGTAAGTGTACACAAATACATTTACAAACCACAAATTAGATCTATTACATAGCAGTCGAAATACTACAGTGCAGAAACTTCTTCAACTTCTACTTTGATTCCATGTTAATCATTATTAATCACACTAATTCATGAACTTGATTGGATTGGTCTGTCTAGGATGCTGAAAAAAACTGTGCTGATGACTGCATACAAATCATTTTTCTGTCTGCCCCTTCCCAATGAGAAGAGGAATCTTCAAAGGAATGCTTTAGCACAAGGATACTCTTCAAGTGGAGTTAGCTTGTTCTTGCTAAAATGTTGTGACAGAGGAACAGAGTTTTTAGGGTTACTGGTCTAACAAAATTCCATCCAGACCATTCAGCCAATTGAAACAAGAGTATCTGCTGAGATGGGCTGTGTCTCATGCCTGTACATATTTTTAGTGTTCAGAGGAACTTTTCAATGCGCATCTTTATACTTCCATTTTTCTCTTTGCCACTGTGATGGCCTAAAGTCCAGAACAAATTCCTTTTTCCTGAAGAAATTATTTACTGTTCATTTTTACATGAAAGTAAGCATTTCTTAGAGCAGGCTTATCATAGTTCTGCATGTAGTCCTGACAGTGGGAGAACTGCTCTTACCTTAGCAATTTTAAACCTACAGTGCTGGGTTTCTTTTCCGTAATTTTAGCATAACAGCAGGGTGGAGACATTAATTTGCTAGTGAAACCTTCAGAACTTTAAAAGTTTCTTTCTTCTACAGTTTTTAAGTCTAAATTCAAATGTATGTTTTGGTTTAAATTCCAAAAAGCAAAGCATGAAAGTGATCATTTTAATTTCTTAGCATGATATTCCTTCTTTGAGTTGTTGTCAATTTCTCACATGAGTTGCTGAATGGGGGCTTTGTTTTACCCTCACTCTGCTAGCAGACAGTGTCACTGTTGTAACATTTTGTTTGGATGTGTAGCCATATGGTGCTTCTGCTTCAGAGTTATTCTAAGGCAAAGTATGTAGGGGGCAAAACATCTATGCTACCATTCATTACTTTCCATTACACAACTCATTCCAATTGTTCTTCTTGCTTGTTTAATGGTAGAGTAAAAGATAAATCTTGTTCTGCTGTCAGTCTGTACTTTTATGCAATATCTGATGTCATATGGCCAAATTATCACTCATTATTAATACTGGGAAATGGTGGGTTTAAATGTCCTCCTTATTAATGCATTTCCAGACTTTTTAACAGCTTTCTGGGAGTATGCATGGTGGATGAATCTGTGTATGCCTGGGTGAGAGAATGTGTCCTAGAAACATTAACACATTTTAAATTGGAATACTATTTCATGTGACAAAAACCCACTTTCTAGAGCTTCTTTTTTTTTTTTTTTTTTTT
>VXAC01008529.1:37016-224705 GCA_013399225.1 Rhipidura dahli
AAAAAAACCCATTTTTGATGTTTTTTTTTTTTTTTTTTTTTTTTTTTTTTTTTTTTTTTTTTTAAATGGAACTAACTAAACATGGTGTGGCTTCAGAGCCAGGGAATTAAAATTTTCTGTTCAGTACAAGACACAATGGGAGTATCTGAAGATAATCCTTGACATAAGCAAAAGCTGCAGCACAGATTCTCCTGTCTTTGAAAACAAGCCTACAGGAAGAAACCATGCAATTTCAGTTTGTCTGAGTTGGGTTTGGTAAATTTAATGCCACCAAAAGTGGTGATTTGGAATGGGGGAATGCAGAAATAAAGGATTCCCAAGCCCTTTGTCTTTTTGTCAAGGGAGTGACCAGCCTCTTGGGAATTGCCACAAGAGTAACAGCAAATATTCTTTCTGTATGGCCACAAATCTTTGAGCATGCTCACTATTTAACCTGTTAGGAAAATGGCATCTTGAACTATAGCACTGTCAGTGCACTGTCTCCTCCCTGACCCAGCAGAGCTGGCAGGGAAAGAGTAAAAGGTTCCCTGTTTTGTCACTTTTCTGTGTTGAGGGAATCTTCATTAAACTGGATCCCTAGGCAGCTTCCAGCTGCACCAGTGTACAACAACAGCATAGATTCTGCACAAAGTTGTATAATTTTTTTTTTTTCAGACTGTCCTTTTTTCCCCTGATGAAGTTCCCAGAATTATCTCAGATATGCCATTCTCCCTGGCCTATTCCTGATGGAAAGGTATTATTGAGTTCAGCTGATGATGTTGTTATGAACACAAACCTCTGCACCTACACTAGTAGTCTGAGCATGTAGCAACTGAGTCAATAAAAGGTGTTCCTTTGCATTCAGTGAGTTGTGTGAAATACAGGCGAGTGCTCTCCTCAATTTCTGAAGTGAAGATTCCCACAAAATACATCAGTCTGAGATACATCTGCAGTAGTTGTTGTATATGCTGGAAGTCTGAGCAAATAAATGAACATTTTGAAAAGAGTTTGACAATATAGTTCAGTTTATTTTTAAAAGTCTTCCTGCATTTGAAGAGAGATGCCCTTCAATAGTAGATTTATTCTGTGTTCTTTACTAACATATCTTTGAGCCTTTCCCAGCTCATAGGCAGAACACTGACAAAAAAATGAAAGAATTTCTATGTGAGAACACAATTTTAATGTGTATACCTCTCTTGGGAAGATATTACCTAATTCCTTGAATGCATATGACTTGTATGATGTATCTAGAAAGAAATCCAAAGTGCTGCCAAGACCTGCCTATGTGGCTGATCAGTCAAAGAAAATCACCTTGGCAATAACTTACCTATCAAACTCCGTGTAGGTTGTCTGTACATTTATCTGGTATTAAAATAGAAACAAGTTAGGCTTTGGCCTTTTTTGTTTGTTTGTTTTCAAATGGCTATAAATGTCTTTGCTGAGTCTCAAAACAGTGTTTACACTTTTCCTGCAAGCTAAGCTTCTAAAGAAGTACGTTTTCAAGTATTTCCAAAGTGAAAACATTCTTCACTTCTGAATGTGGTTAAGTACATTTAACAATGACCAGAAATGTCTGTACATCACAACCCTTTTGAGCTGTGATTCATCAAGTTTCACAGTCATATTAGGCAGAAATCTTTTGCAAGACTGAGGAAATCAACCAAAATAAAGAACCTAGATATAAAAGATAATTTTTTATTTCTAGCTGTTTCACATGGAATGATGAGTCTTCACTCTTTGATAAGCAATGGATTATTTTTATTGCATTTAACCTTTCCAGTTCTCTTTGTTTTCCCCAACAGTTTGCTTTCCTTGACTCTGTAGGCCACAGCACCAAGTATGTGGGATAGACGGAGGTGAAATCCTGTGCTTGTCTAAATGTGTTGTCAGATTTAAAATTTCATTAGAAAACAAAAATTTACAACCTTCTTTTCCTACACTACATATTTCCAAAGCCATAAATTGGCTGTGATCACAGGATTCCCAGGGAGGAATGTTGGGCAGGAGAGAGGAGAGAGAGCCTTGTTGGCAGCTTGTTTTGAGACTCAAACAACAGGTCACTTCTCTCTCTCCTTGCTTATTTCTGTCAGTAGTGTGGTTGTATCCATCCAGAACTAATCTTGCAGCTACTTCATGTAGCTCTCTGTGCTTCAGCCCTTAGAAATTGTGTATCAGCCCCTGAGTGGATTAATGCAAAAAGAAGTCTTTGATTAATTCTCTGTCACCTTCCACTCTTTTCCAGGACTCAAACAGAACTAATAGGTTCCACAAAGCATCACTCAAAACCAAGGGCTGAAAGGAGAAATCACAGCATGGCTTTAAAATGCACTCAGGGCTTTTCTGCATATAAAGCAGATAACCATAAGATATAAAGAATAACAATAAGCAAGTGAGCATGTGCTGAGCCACGTGTAGGGGAAGGAGTACTGTGGCAGTTTCACATCCAACAAATCTTCTTGTGACTGAGATCTAATGTATAAGCTTAAAATATCTTTGTGTGGTCAATATTTTAGCTCTGTTTTCAGAATTTCTGTAGTCTCTTACATTTGTATTTGAAGTGTATTTTTTCAGAAGGGAAGAAGTAACTTTTATGGATCGTGTGTCAGATCCATGGTTAGAGATGAGACTTTGGGACTGGATTTCCTGAGTTTATGAGCTCATTTCTTCTCGCTACTTATATGGATTGTGATATTTTTTTCCCCTTGGTCTTTGTCAGTGAGAACCAAGTTACAAGCTACTTCCTCAATCCACAAGAATCACTTAATCGTTCTTCTTCCATACCTTTTCTTCTGAACACAATATCAGGTATAGTTATTCCTACTATAGAAACAGGGTAGAGTCCTTCAAACTGTAGGACTGTTATTCCTACAAAATTCCAGCAACTTCTTCAGTGTTGCAAAAGGTTTTCACCTAATGCAGTTCTGCAGCTGAATGAATCACAGCTCAAAGCCAGGTGGCATATGTCTTGTGACTGTTCATTCTCATAAATACAGTATGGCAGAAGCCTAAATGGAGACACATCTTTTTGAAACCATCTGTTCTTACAGATATCTGCAACAATAAAGAAAATAAAGGCTCTAAATTCTGCTATGCTGTTTTAAACCTTAGAGGCATTTCCAACTGGTCTTTCTTTTTGTTCTGAGGTGCTCTCGATTTGTTTCACTTGGAAATAGCTTAGCTGCCATCTTTGTTGCTGTTCTGTTTATGAGCTGTGGAGAATCTGACTATAGCTGGCTTATACATATATAAATATTTATAAAACAGAACATTTGCCATGGTGGAAAGTGTTGGGTTCCCCTCTGGTGAATGTAGCTTGTCTTTGTACATTTTATAGTAGCTTACAGGGTAAAGCCTTTCCCCTAATTTCTTATTTCTTTATTTGAGGGAAGTTGTGAGTGGTCTGTTGAAAGACAGTAGTGCAGCAGCTCCCACAAAGTTGATATTCTTTAAGTGCTACTTATTTACTTAATTGCATCACATCACTCATATGATGTCTTGACTGTAAAAATGTTCAGTTGGAGCAATATTCCTAAGTTTATTACTTAGGTTGAATCTGTTGTCTTGTTGAAGTTATAATCTTATTCTTCTGTTGCAGCCAGTGAATGCCAAAAAAAAAAGTACTATGGCAGTTTCACATCCAGCAAATCTTCACGTGACTGAAATCTAATGTATAATGTTAAAATATCTTTTTGTGTTCGATATTTTAAATCTGTTTTCAGAATTTCTGTAGTCTCTTACATTTTTATTTGAAGACAGAGATTCTCCTAAAGTGAAAGAGAGATGAAAATTCTCAGAAATTCAAGACATAAACCAGTATATGAAACTGAAATGCAGTGATATAAGCTGTCCCATTCCTCAAGGACTAACAAAGAGCAAAAGTGACAAGGGGAGAAACAGCAAATAGAGCTACAATTTCTGACCTAGAAGGTCAGTATTAATCCACTGGTTTATCTGAATTAGTTAAACCTACAGGCCACATGTTTGGCAAGAAATTCTGCTTAGGCATCAGAATAGGCAGGAAGGAAAGGCACCACAGGCATCATCCCTAATTATCCAACTGGCAGGTTTTTTCTGTATATAACAACCTAACAGCATGAATTTGCAGGAAACACATTCAGTCTCTTTTTCCATCGTGTCTCATTGTCAGCAGGGTGATAGAAAAGAGGAAGGTTGCTCTTGACCAGCCTGGAAGAGGTGTCAGCCTCTGAACCATGAAACATAATTGCCCTTTCTACTCAAGGCTGGAGGCACAGGCTGGAAGAGAGAACTTTCTGCCTGAGTGTCTTCTCCTGGTGAAGGGAGGAATGAAATGTCACACCAATTACCCAGGCAGCGGGCAGTGCAAGGAAAACTGGCTGCATCTCTGTGAAGCTGCAGCCAGAGCCCCAATTACTGAATGAGGCTGAGGAGGTTTGTTCTGCTGCTGGCCCTGTGCTCGGCTGACACGCTGCACCCCGCAGAGCCCGGCACAGCCCGGGGCTCACCAGGCGTAGCTGCAGCACCACGGGGCTCTGAGCCTTCAGCAGAGATGGACCGAGGCATTCGGGCCCAAAGCAGCCTTTGCCTTCCAAACCCAAAGCCATTTCGGTGGCGTTCAGGAACAGCCCCTGAAGGAGGTGAAATGGCACGGCTGCAGCTGATACCTGCACAGTGATGGAGCTTGGAGTGGTGCCTGGGTGCACAAAAAGCTGTGCTCTGCTTTGGTGTTGTTTTGGTGGTGGGAGAAAAAAACTAATTTAGAGCATCAAGAAAGGTTAAACAAGAAAAGGATTTTGATTAATTATTTCTGAGCAAAACTTGCAAAAAAGTACAACGAAAGTGAAATATAATGGACTATTGTTCTATGAGAAAACTACATCTTTTGGGGAAAAAAATTTCCAGTTTTTAGGTCAGACCAGGTCATTCTCATCTCATCTCCAGATGCTTTATATCCAAATTATACACTTCTCTGGTGTATGAAAAAAATTTGCATTGTGATACAGTCAATTAATATTCACAGTTTTCAGCAGGTGTGCTAACTTCTCATATGACAGTGGGACGTTCTGCTAAGTGCTGTGACATGACAGCAGTTGTGATAAATGGAGCTGAGATATTAAAATCTTTTAAGCAGCAATGGTATTCCAGCTGATAAAGCACCAGTTTAAAAAAATGGATTTATTTAGAGTTTCTAAGACAGGTAAACAGCCAAAGGAGTCCAGCAAGACACATTACAGGTGATAAAATGGTTAATGGTGTGTCACAGCTTACTATACTTCCATATATTTCTCTTCATTTCCCTCAATAATATTTAGTATATGCTCTATAAAGCATCCTTTTTTTATCAAGTCCCCTTTTAAATATATGGGCTCTTGAGAAACACACAGTAGAGAAAGAGGGGGTTTTTTACCTTAGACAGTCTAGGTGTATGAAGTTAATCCAACTTAGAAATAAATCCTTCCTTTTATGTAAAAAATAGTAAAATAGTAAACTTTAAAAACATTCAAAATCTACTACAATATTTCTAATACTCACAATTTTCTGCAAATTCCTCTCTAATGCTTAATGGAAAACGTTTATGCATGATATTGCTGATGAACTTAAAAAACATGATATGGAAATATGGAAATAGGGGTTATATGAATCCTTAGAAAAGTTACACCTGATCTTCTCATCAAAAAGTTTTCCATCATCTATTGCTTGACAATATTTAAATTACTTGGAATATTTGGAGAGGGGACATTAAAAATAATATTTTAATTTAATATTAATATTTCTCAAACTTTTAAAAAGTCAGCCATATCTCTTTTTTATCATTTTTCGAGTTCAGATTATTTGTAAAAAGATTCTCATCTATAGATAGTATTTTTAGGGGGGGAGTTGGTTGGGTTGTTTTGTTATTTGTTGTTTTGTTTTTTCTCAAAACAAAACCAACCTTCCTAACTTAATATACAATATTAAATGTTGTCTATAGTGACAGAAATAAATTAAATAGCAGACTTTAGAGGGACACAGGAAAAAAACTTCGAATAAATACTTTATATCAGCCATCAGAATCTGAAAAAGTCATCACCAAGTCTACCTATCTTTGGAAGTGCACATTTATTATCATTTAATTTACAGACAAGTCCTACTGTAATAGTTCTGCTTCCTAAGTCATTTCTAGTTAGGCAGGACTTAGCGCCATTACAGGAGGATGCTAATGGGAGGAAAATGAAAGAGGCTCTTTTTGAAGATGTGCTCCCTTTTGTGACTAAAAGGGACTGTACTCCATCCATGTGCTTTTGCCTTTGAGCATCAAGGAGTAAAGCAGGTAGCACAGTGATTGCTGCTACTACAGAATAATGAAAGGAGTGTTTTACCCTCTGCATGACATTCCAGGTGGAAAGATTAGAAAGCTGGAATCCTTCCAGCCCCATTCCTACTACATCACAGTTGGACTGAGCAAGGGACAGATCATCTTAGTGACTTGATATTGATCATAATTTGAAATCACCCCCACTGGTTTCATAGCTTCGAGTTGGTAAGTTAAAGATATGTGCATATTAGGCTCTTGTTAGGCAAAAATAGGGCATCAAAAGAACTGGAAAGGATTTTGTGTGAAATCACAGAAGTGACTACAGTAAGATGTAAAGTCTTTGATCAAAAGATGATACTCAGTAAATCAAAAAACATGTTCTACTTTGAGGAAAGGAGGAAAAGCTTTCTGTTAGATGGTGCCACGGTTCTTAAACTTAGCAAAGAATGTTATTTGCCTGCTTTACTCAGTTCAAAGTAAAAATACTAAGATAATGCTTCCTTTTCCTCCACCCCACTTCTTGCAAAGGTGCTGTCACATAAAACAGCATGTCCTGTAGAGCTTTCTTTTCTTTTCTTTTCTTTTCTTTTCTTTTCTTTTCTTTTCTTTTCTTTTCTTTTCTTTTCTTTTCTTTTCTTTTCTTTTCTTTTCTTTTNTCTTCTCTTCTCTTCTCTTCTCTTCTCTTCTCTTCTCTTCTCTTCTCTTCTCTTCTCTTCTCTTCTCTTCTCTTCTCTTCTCTTTTCTGCTTCTTTTCTCTTCACTTTTGGGGGGAAGGAAATTCAAGATATTGTAATACATCCCTGCTGCTTTTTCAAGACAGTTAATTTTTAAAATGAAGATAAATAATGGCTAGTTGGTAGAAACAGCAACACTGCATTTTTCAGCGTGTTTCTTACTGCTAGTGCTTCCTTATTTTTGCTCTTAAAGTAATAATTTAGTAGGGATAGCATAGGTCTGTAATGGATCATGACCGTCCAGTTGCCTGAGTCATTGCTATTTAGTCATTCTACCAAAGACATAAAAATTGGATTTCCCCTTGCTCATTGCCTCTGCTGAAATCCCCAGGTACTGTCTGAGAAACACATTTATAGGCACAAAGCATATGGTTCACAGCCCTCAGCAGCAGCTCTGAATATCTTCTAAAATTTAGATCGCTCCCTAGTCACATTTTAAATTCAGTTCCTGATTATCCTCTAAGGTAAATGGACAGACAGATTTCACATCCCAGAAAAGTTCCTTTTTTAGTATATGATTATTCTCAAAAGGCAAAAAAATGCTTGTTTCATTTTGTTTTTTTCCAAGTGAATTTATGAAACCATGAAACTAGGTATTGTTGTACTGACTGGCAGACATTGTGAGGTAGTACGTCAATTTCTGAGTGACTTCAGAGGCTTCTGTAGCCATTGATGTATTTCATTAAATATTCATTGCAAAGAGACACAAGTGGAAGTAACTAACTGGATCCCATTCTCCCACTTATGAAGGAAAATATAAAATCTTAAAAGAATGCAAAGATCATGTGAGAGACAAAGCTCTCCAAGAATCATGGAATGCTCCCTCTTCTGTGCCTTAATAGTGCTCATGTCTGCAGCTGCAAGACTATATAAAGAAAATTATTTTAACTGCAAGTTCTAGCAATGGGATGCAAATATGGTGATTTGGTGATGCAGAATCAGTGTCCTGAATAATCAGGATAGTGCAGTCATCACTGGTGTGAGCTATAACATAAAAGACTTCAGTTCTTTTTGTGATGTTGGCATAAATACCCATCTGTATTTTGTTAATAGCATACCTGTTCTATATGAGTTATCTCATACCTCAGCCTGAGAACTCAGCTGAGAAATACACATTACTGCTTTGTTCTGTTTAACAAGTGATGAGTAAAAGTCCTCACAATTTCTAATTTTTAATTATTATTGGTCCAGGGAGGAGTAGGCTATAAAGACATAAATTGGAAAAACTGGTAAAAGTCATTTGCTTTATGAATTTATTTTTTAGAGGGTTTGGGGTTTTTTTGTTTGTTTTGTTAGTTGTTCCCCTTTAAATTGTCCTCACTGTACTCTCAAAATAGCAAATATATATGTTTAATTTTTGTTTGGCTTTACTCTTGCAACCTGAAGCCAGCCCCTCATACAGCACACTTTTGCAAGCTGCCATTTTCCCTCAGTGTAAAACTATGACATTATGTTGTACAAGGTTAAAAATAGATGTATTCTATTACCACCAGCTGTGGGGCATTAGCTGTTATCACCTGCTAATGACCCACCCCTGATAACAGACAATGGGCCATCAAGAAACCACCACATGACTCATGGACTTATCTCACCCTATTGTGAGATGCCCCACCCAGGAGGGGGGAGCCGGGCATTCCCACCTGGATATAAGCTGCCCTTAGAACTGCCTAAGGGTAGCCTTTTCTACTGGGTGACCAAAGGACAAGAGCCACCACAGACTTTCAGTTGGACACTGGACCTTCCATTGGATCATTGCTTCAACTGGATCACTGCAGTTGGACTGCTGTTGCCGCCCTAATGGGGTATCAGGTTGTATCTAACTTTATCTGTACCTTTTTCCTTATATTATTTTGCTTGTTTCTACCTTTTCTATAAATTTCAATCTTGACTTGTGACCTCCCACTGGTTTGTTTTCAAACCAATACACATGTTCCACCAGATATGGTACCTGCAGACTTGTCATTTCTTACTTCCATACTTTACCTTCCTTTTAAATCACAGCTGATTTCCAGCTCTCTAAATTCCCATATTTTTGTCCAGCCAGAAAGCCACTTGTATTCTATTATTTACCTCCCTCCTTTTAGAGCCGTACTAGTAAACCTAAAAATTTACATGCAAGGTCATAATTTTTGCAGTGTTCATGGAGAAGTAGCACCATAACTCAGGAATACTGTCTCATATTGTATGCTTCCACATTATATGCTGCTCTGCTATAACAGGCACTGAAAGGAAAAATAATAGCACAAAAGGCAGCAAGCTGTGGTGCTGGAAGCTGGTTTGAATCTCTTTTGTGTCTGAGCTGCAGTTCCTGGGTTTCACGTGCCGCTGTGCAACTGCCAGTAGCTGCAAATGACTGAAACACTGGATGGCCTGGCCATATGTCAGAAATTCCAGAGGTTTCATTCAGGAATTGTGAAGTGGGTCCTCTGTATTACTTTTCTTTCCTCTTCTACTGCTGATGGCTCTGTGCCATCCCTCTTGCTGTTAGCTAAACTGCTGCCCAACACCAATATCTGTAGCATTCCACCCTTCTGGGAGATTGATTCATCTTTGTTCACCTCAGCATCCCTCACCTGTGTGCTACAACTACAGACTGTCATAATGAATTTAAAAATCTGTGTTACAGCTCTTTCCAGTGAAAGCCAGTGGCAAAATGGCCATCAGTAAAGTGCCTTGCTTTAATGTGGCACTTTTCTCTAAATGTCTGTATGAAGTGTGATTACTTTGTACGTGTCACGTTCTGAATATGATTGCTGCTTATTGTCTTGTGCTGCAGGCACTTTTCTTTGTCTTTTCCCAGCTTGCTTTAGTAACACTTAACAAACAGGCAGTGAGATAGGACAGGAGGAATGTCATTTGAGGTGGTAGTTCTCTAGCCCTTTCTGCTTCAGCAGATCCATCAATTGGGTTTGTCAGGACTCCCTTCCCAGCAGCTGGAATTAAGGAAATCTTTTGAAGGGACTGCTGCTGTGCTGCTCAAACAGCTTTTGCAATTTGAGAGGCCACAAAAGGAGTACCAGCAAAAAACCATCCTCAGCTGAGGAACAGAAAAAAGCAAAACACAGGACAGAATATTTACAGGTTTAATAACAAATTTCCAGGGAAGGCACATGGGTGGTAATTTCAGTGTTTCTTACATTGGTTTTCATATTATGTTTATTTGCTTTGTGGGGGGGGGGAGGTGGGTGTGGAAGAAAGTGCTTTGGCTTCAGCTGTTTCTTCTGTTGTCTGAAAGAGTAAAGGAAAAGGGACTCCTCCCATCTCAAGACACAAGCAGATCAAACTCTTTGGCACTCCTCTACCAGATTTACCTCTACTCATTTCCTCTGCTGTTACACAAGTGTGATAAAAACAGCACGGTTTGTTCACACAGAATCACAGTGAATTCCCTTTCAGGGAAAAAAAAGGCAAAAGAACATCACTGGCATCCCTCAGTGAATTAGAGCCATTGTTTTTGATTTCCTGGTGGGTAATTGAAGGCTTTTACAGCTAGAAGAAATTATTTATAGAGTCATGAAAAATGGATTAACTTTCCTGAGTGCTTCATTGATGTTTTAGACATCTACTTTATTCCAATTAAATTTATATAATCTAAAAATCAATAAACTTCTTTATTTTAGAGAATAAATTATAGAGGAAAATAATTTGTTTAGCCTCTGTGAACTGCCTTATTGCCACATATTTTATATATGCAATCTCTGTAAGGAACAAAAGAACTCAGAGTGCTGTTACACTCAGTACAGACAGAAACCTTCCCTTTCTTCCATCCATTTAATAAACTCTTCAATCACTTGCAATAGCTACTACCAAATACCTCAAAATATACATCAAATACATGTCATAAAATCCATTTCTGTATTTTTTGTGTACTGTGCCTGCAGTCTCAAGTCTTATTAATGACAGTCTACAATTTCAAATTGCATTAAAAAAAAAAATCCTTTCTCCTTTAGAACTGGTGGAGAGGTCTGTCTTCCTGCCTTCAAGTATTTCAGGAAACTTTTTAATGTTTCCAGAGAGCTAATTATCAGTTAATACAATATATCACTTTTACATGGTATCTACTATTACTATCTAGTTGCAGCTTGAAGTAACATTAAGGTCTTCTAAGGAATATTTCTAAGGACAATTTCAGAAAAAGTAATTTCATAGCCTAAATCTGAATAACAAATGGTTTAATAAATGCTTTTAATATATATGGGTAAAAAAAGTAGATTTTGAAAGGTAGAAGTTCTGAAAGCTGTGTTTCATCCCTGCATATATTAATGTGAGATCTTCTCTGAATTTTTCTCATTGGTGGCAGAAAAAAAAAAAAAAAAAAAGGAAAATCTTTAGTCAGTTAAAATAACTCATTTATCAACCGGGAAATGTGCTTTTACCTCCCACAAACCACCCGCCTCCTTCCCTTCCCAGCAAAATAAGCAAGACTAATTCCTTGTGTTACAGCATAAATACAAAGTTCTTTGAAGGAAAGGCACTTCACCAGAGTCCAACACCTTCTCCTGTTCTTGGAGGACATTGCCTACAGTTAGAACAGCACTTTGTCCTCAGATGCCTCTAGGGAAGTGCAGTAAAGGGATGCCCCTGAGTTCTGTAACAGAGGCAGGAGAATATGATTAAAAACAGATTTGCTGCTTTTGTGCAGCGAGAAGCTCTAGCATGGCTCAAGCAGGACTGAGCCTGCAGTGCAGCTGTTTGCTGAGCTAATCTCAGGCACAGCTGATGCTGAAATTATGGTCCTGTTACACCTCAGAGCCATTCCCAACAGCCAGGTGCTCCTGCCTCTTTGAACAGCCCAGAAGTGCAGCACATCTGACTCCAGAGTGAAAACTGAACATGCATAAGACATGTTCTGCATTTTGATTTGCCTCTTTTGTGTGTTTGTTTTTGATAAGGGTTAGTTTTGCTAGCATTTATCTCCCTGTTTCCCTGGCTCTTCAGGTGTGTTTGGACACTGCCTGGGAGCACCAAAGGCAGGGCTCAACTGTACCAGCTGAATGTCTTAGACGTGATATTTTATATGTATGTGCTTCTCACATTATACTCACATAATAAAATTGTCTTTTAAATACAGTTTTTGTAGAATAGATATCCATTTGGGCTGGCCTAAATCATTCATTCCCATTTTTCCCTGTGTTAAGCAATGTAAACTATGCTGCCTGCCAATTTTTTCCCTCTTTTTTACTTTTTTCCCAATCAAGACTGTATTTTACTGACATGAAAATGGCATGTAAGACACATTCTGTCCATCCTGTCAGACCAAATTTGCTCTCTGACTTTGTTCTTCAGACCTCATGTGCTGAGTTTCATTTTATGGCGATTTTTTTTTATAGGCTAGTGATAAATCTTTGTGAATGGAGTGTTTATAATGAAAATACTACCAGGCAAGGAAATACTGGCCACACTAAAGATCAGCAGAATTATAGCAGCCACAAGATTTAACAGTACTGATCCATCAGCCTCCAGTAGTACCCCCTTTCCAAAGGCAGTATACTATACCCACACTACACACTTTTTATGGATGTAAGTAATTTTTTTCCTTCATTTCACTTTAGATACTCTAGATATTAAATTAGAAATTCACTGTTTCACTCCATCTCTGTAGTATCAGAAGAATTTCATCAGGCCTGTATGGTTTTTTCTGGAATAGTGTATCCAAGGGGAAATGTCAACATGATTTGAAATGCAATAAATATTTAACAGAGACATATTCCATGCCATCAAAGTGATATGCAATGTATAAATTTGCATTTTTGCATTTAATTTTTCAGTAAGATGCTTTCTGTTACATCAGTAATAGATTTAGAGGTTGATTCATTTAACAATCTATCTGATAAAATCTCTCTTTTGACTGGGCATTTAGTTTGGCTGTAATAAAAACACAACATAAACATTTTGAGGAAGGGAAAAGTGAACACCGAGCTAACAAATTGGTAAACCAGGATGATAACACTACATACATAGCAACCAGCTTTAAATTATTCTTGTAAATGTACTTTGAAAGGATGCAAAAGAAAATTATACCCCAAATCTGTTTCTGCCCAGAGATCAACCATCAGCTGGTTGTCATAATGACATTATGCTCTACCCAGGAGTTGAAAGCAGACAGCAAAGTGTGAACCTCCACCTGCTTAGACACAGCATTAAATTATTTAAGAAGAAGTAATTCAATCCACACAATTTTATCTATCCTTCACATTTGTTTCTTTTTGCACTAGCTTTATATCCTTCCTACTTTTCAGTTGTCCCAGGAAGAGGTTGGTTTTTCTGAGTATTGTCTTTTGTTGGTTTATTGTATCTCCATGGCACAAACACTAAAATAACTTTCTTGCTGGAGTTTTCCTTAGCTGTTTTCCCCTGCTTTAGCCTTTCCCATCCACACTTAGGATCAGAGAATTCTTTTCTTCTTACTTCTTGCATTTTGCAATTGGATCTCATTCAAATGTTCCTTGAAGTGAAGGAAATTGCCACTTGCAGAAATTTCTCCTCTACCTTTTTTTTTTCTCCTTCGTATTACCAGTATGGAATGTCTATTTTGTGAAGTTTCTGTTCAAAAAGTTCATTGAGTTTTGAGCTTGAATAGTAAAGTGAAACTATATGCATGATGTATAAAAATGCTTCGTCTTTGTTTACTTTTGTGGTGGATGAAATAAATGTACTTGGCACAGGCACAAGTTCAGAAACAGCTAATATTCTCATTATAAACCTCGATTTTACAGCTTATGTGGGGATGTTTTATATTAGGTTTTATATTCGTTTCTGGTTGAATGAGCCTGTGGTTTAAAGGATATATTAGGCCAGGGATGCTGGCCACCTTGGACAAAGCACTCAGCCCTTTAAGGTAGCTTTGTTAGGGCACTCATTCAAGATTTTATTTGCTGTTAATTAGCTTGCTGACATTTTGATACATTTTAGTATTAAACTGCCCACATATCCTCTCAAAAGCTTTTCTTCAAGGTCATGATGCCTGTATCTTTCAGTACAAAACAACTTCCTTGACCACAGTCACTTCTCCATATACACAAATTTTGGATCCTCTGTGTGATGGTTCAGAGAAAACTGCAACTCTCCTGACTTAGTGTGAGTCAGGAAGAGCAGCTCAATGCTTTCTTTAACTGATTTAAAAAAATAAATAGAGGAATTTTTTCTCTCAGAAGAAAAATGGCTGAAAAGAAAGTATAGCAAAACAGAATTGGTTTACAAGATGGGGCTGCTCAATGCCAGGCTATGAGGGTTCCCTGAAAAATACTTTTAAAACAATAAACTAAAAATTCAAAGTATCACTGCAGAAAATTTCACTTCTATAGAATCCATGAAACCAAACTCAGAAATCCTTCTTTCTGAGAGCCTTCATCTGGAAAATGGTGTTTGCTTTGAAGCAAAGTTGGACCTTAGCCTAATTTTGTGTCAAGTGGGAACATGATTGAACCTCCTTCAACTGTGTTGGCATAGTTAAAGAGCTGGAATCAGGGCTGAGGGTGAGAGAAGGCTGGTTCAGTACTACAACATTAGCACAAGTATAAAAAGCTGCAAAGACAAAATGAATTAATCTGTGCAAGGACTGCTGTGATCTGTTGAAGACGACATGAGACAGCTAAGTACAAGCTTACTGTGTTTACCTGCACATTGGCTCACAGCACAAAACCACAAAAATTGCTGTTCCACTTTCTTTGACCTAATCTCCTTGAAGTTCAGGCATGCAGGCTTACAGTTACAGATAATGAATAGAAGAGCACAAGTCAAAGAGGTGTAATAAGCAAAACAGATCCGTTTTTCCAAATACGTGTCAGATTTTGGCTGCAGGATTATGAGCAGAAAGGGAAAGAACTATTGGGTAATGTGAGATGTGTAAATAACTTACTTTTCCCTCTCCTAGGTGAAGATATTAGGTAGTAGGGATTTATATCTGTCTTCTCCATGTATAGACACACATAAAAGCATTAATAGGAAAAAAAATCCTAATGGAAACCAATTAAAAGTAGACAGCAAGATAAAACTACTCATCTTTGAGAGAGATGTGGTTGATGTTCTCATATTTTTACCACAAAAGCTACATCAGCCTGTGATACTCCAAGCAGGTGATTCACAGTCCAAATGCAGCAGGACAGTAAGCATTAAAAAACACTTCTCAGAACAACACAACAGCAATTAAGCCAACCTGGCCTCCAGTCGATACATTGGCTTTAATTACATATTTCAAGATACTGCTTTTAAATACCTGCTATTTTAGGTAGGTATTTTTTAGGTATTTTAGATGAAATAATGCTCATTTTTCCTGTGCATAATATTTACAGGCAATTCACATTGTAGTTACTGGAATGATTTTTCTGTATTTCAGAATATTGACATGTAGATGTGCTCTTCATGAAACTCCAGAATTCTTGTGCCAAAATTGGAATGTTGAAAACTTCTTTCTTCATAATCAAAAATTTGACTTATTGTAAATTTACTGGTTTTAAACTGGCAATCCTGCAGCCTCTTCTGCATGTACATGTAGAGCTCCTTCTTTTCTGGAGAAAAACTTAATGACAGTACCAAAGATTTTTAAGGTGAATAATAGTCTTCCAATTGTGGAAAGTGATAGGGCTCGGTTACAATCCCAACATAACTACTCAAGTACTTACTTATCTTGATACAGTACAGCAAAAAAGTTCCTATTTTTATTTCAAATTATAAGGAAAATGAAATTGTTTTTTTATCAATAATGAAAAGGAAATATTTTAAAATGGGAGGGTGACAGTTTGTCATTCACTCTCTTCATATATTTCCTATGAATTCTATTATCATCTTAAATTATTTTTATTCAAAATTATTTCTAATAAATAAACTAAACCATTTTCTTAAATATCTGTCTCAAAATTTAGGTTTCCTGATATTCTTTCTCTCTTTGGAAAGATATATATATTTGATGAAATGAAATCCAAAATTATTTTAGAATATATGAAAGTTGGAGCCCAGCTGTGCTCCCTGGAGTTTTTATTCCAACTGCAGTTAAATTCAAAGGAAAAAGAAAAATTTGTATTTCTTTATTTGGAACTGAAACAGGCCCACACTTTCACTTTCAATAAGTATATGGAAATCAATAAGCTGTAATGTAGTTTATGCTATTTTTCAGTTTCCATCTGCTCCCTTCCATTGCATCTTTTTGTGAGTGACAGCATAATAACTGCTGTACCAATTAATGCCCTTCCAATCCAACTGCATCATTGCTGCAAAATAAATGTTTTGCTTTGTAGCAGTTTGTCCTGCTATGAAACCTTGCTTCGGTTATTCCAATCATCTAACAGCAGAAAAGGCAAAGCTGCTTTGTCATCAGTAGCTCAATAGAAGACACTGTATAGTCAATAGAGAGAGTTGGCAGAATTTTAACCAGTATCAATTTATAAATAGGATAGCAGCAATCATTTATTTTCTGCCTTAAATGAAAGTATCTTTTTTGATGCAATAATAGCCACTTAACTGATTTGAGACTGAACTAGGAGATTTTTTTGGAGAAATGTTTTCTTTATCCAGAATAAAATATGGAGTCTCTTTCTTTGCAACAAAAGCTCTTAGAGGATAAAACCTTGCATCTGAAATAAGCAGTCACAATAATTTAGTTCTTTTCAGTAAGAGTTTACTTTTCCCTAGTGGGCTCTCAATGCGTAGCTACAGTCCCTTCCCCAATTTGTCCTGTGTCTTAACAAAAGTGCTGTGAAGAATATCAGAGGCTGAAGCACTTTGAAACAAGCTTCCCCATTCAAGCAGCATCCTCAGTGCATTCTGTGGACCTCCTCTGGTATAAACAGGAGCTTTCACTGCTGTTGGGAAAGTCCTCAGAGAACACAAATCTAGATTCAAGACTGGTACTGGTTTTGGGGTCTTCTTTGGCTCAAAGGCTGCATTTATATTGTTCAGTGAGAACTGTGTGAGGAAACAACACAGAACTAACTCCTTCTTCCTAACGTTTCATTCCTGAAACATCTGTTAGCTAATTAGGCTTTTTCCACCTTCTTGCACTATCCCTTTGTGCAGTGATAAAATCTCATAGTCTCTGTTTGCCTGCTTCCCAGACTGTTCTGTTTATTGTGAACAACTGAATTTTCCACTTAATATTTCTAAAAAGGAACAATTGCTTTACAATGGAACAAGTGATTCACTTTATTTATTCTTAGCTTGCACTGATTGATTCATAGAAATTTCTTTTGAGCAGACGTGTTTTTCCGTAGCATTTACAGAAACATCTATAGCAATTGCAGAATTCTTGCAATTATAAAGTCTCAGAAACACACAAATACAAACCACAATGCTAACAGAGATATCCAATTGGCTTTAATTTAATGACTTCAATTTTGTGCTCATAATCTCGGAAATGGAAATGTCAAATTTTATTTTCAAAAATACAATTATTATTCTTATCTAGAAAAAAAATGCATTAGAAGTACATGCTTTTGTTTGGAAAGTCATCTGTTCAGAGGTTAACAAATCCCAGATGAAAGCTTGCTGTGCAGCTGCGAACATCTTTATTTTTACCTAATGGCTATCTTATATGAGGTAATTAAAGGCCTGCAACAGAAGCTGAAACACAGGAGTCTCTGGTTCTATTAATCTTTAATCACTGTACTGCAGAAACATAAATTTATATTAGATCTGGTATGGGAAAAGCTTAGTCACGGTGTTGCATCAGAGCTGTGAGCAGCCTGGTGGTGATGTCCTTTGGTGGCACATTGCTCTCAGGTCATCATTCACCAAACCAACCATCTGGCAGGGAACCCAGCCCAAGGAAAAACCTGCTATCTCTTCTTCCCCCTGGCTGCTTGTTCCTGCTGCTCAGCTTTGCCTCTACAGAGATTTGTGGGGCTCTTGCAAACCAGATGACCAAAGTGCTTCAGTCTACAAAGCAGCTTTTCGGTCTCAATGGCTCAGCTGAGGGACAGTGAACAGCAGGGTCGGTGCACAGCAGAAAGGGAACATTTTCAGCTGGTTTTCCACAGAAAGTGTAATGTCACACCTTACGCACGGGCAGAGGGGAATTTTAACACAGGACTTGTACATCAGAGATGAGTGCTCTAACCAAAGAACATCAGATGAGAATCCCTTGAATTCTGGTATTGGAAAAGAAAAGAATGACCTTTATTTCATTTAGAAGAGAAAAAGGGTTGGCACCTGCCTTCTGGTTAAGAATTTGAATTCAGATTCTGAAACAGAAACATCTCCCAGTAAGCAGCAGTAAGGGAGCTTTTAAAGCTTATCCCTGGATCTCTTCTCCTCTTTTTTTTTCTCTTGTCATTTAGCTGAGTACTGCAAGTTTTCTCGCAGAAGTTGTGATCGATCTACTTATATGTACATCAGTCACTGCTGTTACTAGGAAACCATTGGGTTTTTCCTCTAAAGAATTGTTATAAATAAGCGCCATGCCATGAAATAAGATCCTTGTGTATACTGCCTCTGCTTCCAACATAATTAAGATCAGGAAAAATCTAATTTAACATCATTCGCTGGGTTACATTAAATTTTCTTGATGGATCATTCATACCTAATTGCTTTGGACTGCAGCTTCATTGCATTCTGTAATCCTGAGAGTAAATTTGAATAAAGGATGAAGCAGGCTGAATAATACTTATGTTTCCAAGGTCCTGTCCTAGAGCAGAAAAAAAAAAAAAGCATCTTTTCCTCTGTAAGCCATGGGAAAAACCTCCCCGAGCTCTATTGGTGTCTTCAGGTCATGAAATCTGTGTGAATCAAATTTATCTTATGCTGACTTCAGAAGAATTGTTGGGGAGAGTTAGTTTCATGTTCTTAAAAGCAGCTGTGGTACCAAAGAGCTGCAAAATCCACTAACAGCATTCTTCTCCTCCTTCTCCTTCTCTCTTAACCTTTTTAAGCCCACATATGACTGAAGCAGGAAATTTAGAAAGATATGGAATTTTAATCCTTTACTGCAAAAACTTTACTTACATCTTTAATTTCAAAATCCTTACTGATTACAGAAAGTGTAACTTTGGAGACACTGTGGTACCTAGGGCTCCATAAGGCTGATCAGCTGTATGAATATTAAAATAATATTTAGGAATGTAACTGAAAGGATCTATTATAATTTAGAATTTCCAGTATGTGATATGCGTAATTTTAACAAAAAGCTGAAAAAATGCCCTAAATTTTGGAAATTTACTGCTTAGAAGTCTTTAGTCAACTTGGAATCATTGGACTATTTTATTGTTTTGCCACCATTTTTTTTAATTCATTATTGAAGTATATTAACATAGTTAATTGTTTTTTAAAAAATATAAGTTGAAAGTAAACATATTGCCTAGATCCATTCTTTCCAAACTCACAAATTTGGTATTACCCACAGCTTTCTCATTTCTTCTCTTCTGCTGCATATCCTAGCAGTTAGGAGAGAAGTCACTTCTCCTCCTTAACCCCTTTACTTACAGAATGGCAAAAAGTCAGCCCTGTTGTGACATTTAGCGTCCACAAAATTTCTTTTAAAGAACAGCAAGGGATGTGCTGGCTTTTGAGGCATATATAGAGGAAATGCAAGACCTGCATTTAATTTCCTTTTTAACCCTAATAGGTTCAAATTAATCTTCCACATTATAAGAGACTGCCCGAATTCCACAGCTAGAAATTAGTGTATTAGGGGCTAGAAATTAGTGTATTAGGGACACTCTTCATCACTGTATTAAAGCTGCTCTATTCTACAAAACTGGATGTAAAATTAATTATACAAGGTACAGCACATTACACAAGTAGGCCTGAGTTTAAGCAACTCCTTGGTTGGTAAGTGTCTTTACTCTGCTCGTTGTCACAGGGGTTGTTTTTTACTGTTAGGATAAAATACATGAAGAGAATGAAGAAAAATTATACCTTGACATACTTTATTTAGCTTTATTAGTAGGAAAGAGACACATTTTACATAGGGACTCTGGTGCCTCATTTAGTAGTTCCTTGCTTCTGGGTAAAAGGAAAGCAAGATAGGACATCCTCAGAAGCAAAAGTGGCAGATTTGGAACACAAAATTAAAATCTAGAATCATTCATCTTCTCATGTTTAGGTTTGCGTTAGATTAAGAAATAAAGTGACAGTAATTGTGATGTAATCCCAAATAAAAGTAAAAAATGAATAAAGGCCTTATTTAATATCATGGTTAAAACTTGGTCAAAGCAATAAAACTTTTATTAAGACTATTCACAAACATTATCAGCTACTTTGTAGCTCAGAGCTCACAGCCATTATACACATTAAATAAGTTTGATGGAAAAGCTTCTTGAAGCCAAAAACATTTAAACCTTTCATCTCAGTGAAGTTTTGGTAGCCAATGTCAGTTTAACCCAACGAATGAATAGTAAAAATACACATTAAAAAATCATCCTGCTTGCCTGTGCTGTGAAAGGGATTTTATGACCCTTAACATGCCACTGGGAACTCAGATTTTGGTTTTATGGTTTTCAGTGTCACTAAGATGTACCTTTTATTCTATTTTTCATTTAGTTGGGGTTTTTTTCTCTCTTGGTCCCACCATTGCTCTGATAGCCTCATGTTCAGGGGAGATCATGAGGAATCATTTTTTCATGAGGAAGTCAGTAATAGGTTATGAGCAAACTTTTCCAAATGCAAGTTAGGAAAAATTTTCCCAAATCCAGGGAACATCGTCCTTGGTTCCAGCACTACTGGGCCAGTCTAGAAAGCTGCTAACTCTTTTGAAACATCTCAGCATGAGCTGAATTCTTTAGTATTTGAGTCTATACCATTGCAGCTATTCTTTAATATCTCTGTGGTTGACATAAAAAATATGATTTTGCATTCCTACAGATAATATGTGCATTAAGACATTTTTAAAAGCATTATGTAAAACCATTTTGAATCCAACCTTCAATATACATTTCCAAAAAAAAAGGAGAATATACATTGCATGATGATATGCACTTTGGACATTTATTTTTTGTTACTCATTAAATCTCAATTTCAAAAGGAAATACAGGGTAGGAAAACTATTAGATTATAGAATTGGGTCATCAGGGTTACCTGAGTTTCATCAATGGCTTTTCACACATGGTTTCCCATCTCACTGATGAAAGCAATTGTTTTATGAGATTCACAGGACCATGAAAAATCTGGCACACCCTCTTCCCAACCAGTATTCTGCCGTGTGCACCATGTCCCACCTCCAGTTCATTCTGGAATGATAGTGATGCTGTGTTTGCCTGACAAACTGGCATTCTGTTCAAAGGACAGTAAGTAAATGAAGTGGCATTTGTGGGACTAATCCCTGTGACACTCCGGGCATTACTTTCACAATGTGGGCAGTGCTTCACGTAAAAAAGACGTGCACCAGTTATTTGGCATACACAACTAACTTAACTGAGACTTACAAAGTAGAAAATACACAGATATGACACTCTGAAATTTTGAAAAAAAAATCCTGACTCTAAATTGTGCCTGAGTTGAGTCTGTGACCTTTTTGCTTTTGCTGGAAATGTTACAAACTTGTGCCCTCAGCCACAGGAAATGCCTTCTTCTGCAGCTCCAGAAGGGCCCGATGAGGCCAGTCTGCTCTCCAGGCACCCTGGCAGCGTGGGGCAGTACAGAGTTAACCCACTGGACCCCGTGTCCCTGGTGAAAGGCTTCAAAGGCCACTTACATCTGTTGTGTTCACATCCCCCCCTCCAGGTCACAACCTCGGCTCAGCGAAGGTGTCCCGGGCGCAGACATTTCCCAGCTACCCATCGGAGCAGGGCGAGGAGCACCAGCAGCCCCTGTCGCTGGGCAGCAGCTACTCCTTCAGCTACGGCTCGGGGCTGGTGCAATGACAGCCGGGGCTGCCGGCCCAGATGGACACTTGAGCCTGGAGCCTCCGCCAGGACCGGGGAGCCACCGGCCCCCTCTGCACCCACCATTTGCCGTGAAAACTGATGCCCACCAGCTCCAGCCGGGGCACCGAAGGTGCGGAAAGCTGGAGAGGCGGCGTCCCTGAAGCAGAGGCTAAGTCTTTATTTATTTATTTTGCTGTTCCTTTTGTCAATATGTTCAGAAAGGAGGGGGTTGGGGGTTGGGGGGAGGGAGGAAGGGGGACACATCTGTGTTGTAAGAAAGTGGTGGAAACTAATGAAACTGTGTTGGTTGGTGTGAAGGTTTCTGCATGACCGGAGAAGGTCCCTTCTGGGGTTCCATGCAATGGCACATTTGACACTGGGGCCTTCCTTCCCACCCCCACCAGCAGGCCAGCCTGTCTTCACCCACAGCATTTGGAGGTCCTTGCCACAGCCTACAATTCCCGCTGGAGTCACTGAAATGTCTCCAACTTGAGATGCAGTGTCAGTGCTGCGGGGGTCACCTTCAGATCCAAACAGGTTCACTCACTGCCCTGGAGGGTGTTTTTTGAGCCAGACACCAACGTGTACTGGAGTAGCAGGCTGATATGCCTTGTTGGGAATAGGGTTTGATGCATTAAGGAAAGGTTATGGCCTGGTCTGGCTCTAATTTTAAATTCCTGGGGCACATATTCATCCCTTACACGTGCAACTCCCATGACGCCCCTAAGAGCTGTGAGCATCCCTATCAGCAGCAGAGTCTTGTCCTCAGAACTGCTGCAAAGTCTTGTTGTTCACAAATTATTTAGGTAGCCATGCCTGCAAGCCTGACTTTAAAAAGTGGGAAAACTGTTCTTCAAACAAATAAAAGTGGGTCACATCCCCAGCTGGCGACCGCCCGTGCCACGGCTGGGCCAGACATGGTAGAGCTGAGCTCTGGTCTTGTCTTTCTGGTCAGCGTTACTTTGATTTTCTGTGTTTCCTTCTCAGATTTCTGGTTTAGATGCACATTGTATCTTGTATGATCATGTGTCAAGCATCTGTTTACTTTGAAAAGGAGGATGAGTACCTCTCAATGGAAATCTTCTGTCTTTGGAAGATGTCTTTATAAAACGAACTGTAGTAGGTGTGTTCGTAATCAGTAATGAGGGAATAAGTTGGAAGGCATACCTGTAGCTGGGGAATGAATTTTATCTATCCTGAACATTTAGATTTTTGTAACTGTTATGAAATATTTATGTACTCCTCGTGATGCCCTGAAATGTTTGAAATTGTGAGGAGAAAAATCTGCCCTCTTACATGATCTGAGCAGCCTTTGTGTTCTGTTCCCAGTGTGAAACTATTGCCATGATTACCAGAGGGATTCAGCTCACTGGTTGTTTCTCAGGACAGGTTGAGGAAATGTATCAAGGAGAAGACACACAGACTCTTTTCCAATGAAACAATCAGTTTTATGTACTATAATTTAACTGAAAAAGTGCTGTTGGGTTGTTTTATATATGCACATTATATATATATATATGTATTAAAAGGTATGGAAGAAACTTCTGCTTTTGATTAAACATTTACTGATACAGTATGATCAGCTTTTCTCCAACCATTTTCCCAGCTAAGAGACCTTGCAGACTTACAGCTTTCTACACCTCAGTGAACAGCTGCTGAATAAAAAAGCTTCATGATCCACTTGAATGAAACACTTCTACACCACCACAATCACCTTTATTTATTTCTCCCCTTTTTCCTAGTCTCATTCACTACCTCTTTTCCTTCTCACAGTGCTGCCATACTCAGGAATAGAATGGCTCCCTACAGAGAGTATTTTGATGAGCTAAAATGAAAACTGCTCTCCCACGCTGTCAGGGTACTGTACCTATGGTGCTCTCAGAGCTGTACCCATCAAGGAAGCTTCATTCACGCTTTCATTTAAGAAGAAGATTCAACTGACATTTTGCTTAGGAAAGATTCCCAGTTTGCAAGTGTTAAATGCAAAATGTGATACGAAAGGATAGATATTCTCCTGCTGAAATTCTGTTATTCAGTGCAGCTTTGCCAAATATTTGCCTTTCGGGGAAATGGTCAGTTATTTTTATTCCTTTGCAACTGTGATTCTTTCACTCACCCTAAAATTATAAATATTTTCTTTGAAACCACTTTGATTAAGTTTTCAATATGTTCTACAGTTTTCAATGCTGTGTCCAAGTAACTTTTTTCCTCTGTGACTTGAATACTAGTCATTTAATAATTACATATTCTACATAGTCCAGAAGTGGGGAAAAGGCAAAACAGGAGAATGCCATAACTGCTTAATAGTCCCAGTGTCCATATGCTTTAAGAACCTATCAAAGTCCTCAACCTGTACTTCGATAAAAAGCATAAGGTCTATATAATGTTCTCTTTTTGTTTCCTGGGGAACAGTTGATCTCTATGGCTTTGTCTTCCTATGTAGTACCTGAATATTGTCAAGTTAATGAAAATATAGATGCTATTTTCAAAGAAAACTCACCAAAAAAGGCAGGGAGGGGGCATTATAACAGTTTTGGCTATATATATGGCCAAATATAGCAGTTTTACTAAGAATTTTGCTTTCGTTGCATAATGCAACCATCCTCTCAACTCATACATTTATAAAATACCTGTGAGGTCTCGTACAATACACAGAAAATTGAACAAAGCTGCAGCACAGAACCAGTGTAAAGCAAATCTGACCTGTTGGGAACCTCTTTCTTGTAGAGACTAAACACAAGCACACTGGAAGTTGAAAATGAGGGCGTGACTTCCGAGTGTTCTGTAACACAGCCTAAGAAAACCAGGAGCCTGAAGCACAAAGGTATTCAGGAGCCAGGGGATGCAGCTAGTGCCACTGCAGAAGAGCAGATGATATCATGGTGCATTCACATAGCTTCCACAAATGTTCCTCAGAAAAGCTCTGTGAGAACCAGGCAGACACGCTGACAACAGTTTGCCAGAAAATTCTGTGTCCATGGAATTGCTTTAATTGCCTGTTGATAACCTAAGTGATGTCCCACTGAGACTACTTTGTACAGCTCCTAGTGCTTCCACCAGAAGGAAAACTCTCTTTTGGAACACATGGTAGAGCTGCCTGCCTAGAGACTACAGCGGCCTTTAAATAGACCCAGGGACCCCATGGGACCCTGTTCCAGTCTCGGCCTTCTTCATGTGCAAGGCACACAGATAATACCCCTGACCCAAGAGTTGCTCTCTGTTTTCAGCTAATGAGCTGTGAAGAGATGGAGGGCAACAAAATGTCTTCAGTGGTAGCCAGGTGCAGCTGGTACAAATGGAACTTAGCATTAGTGCATTATAAAATAGAAGAAATAAAATAAAGCTGTCGCTTTCATTTCTGGTTCTGAGGATGTGTTATGAAAATATAACTGTAACCGTGATTTACATTTTTTTTTAAATCACCCTTTCATAACAATATATTCACCCCTATGGATGAATAACACACAGCATTACTAAATATAGCTACTAATATATCTTAACTGTGAATATTATAGATTGGTGCATGCTGGTACTTTTGATTTGGAAGTCACTTGGTGCAGAAAAGGTGAAATTTAAAGCAACTGCTAATAAATCATCAAATGGTGCTAAGGAACTTGAATAGTCCCATTTTTTAAACGGCTACATGTCATTTATAGTTTAAATTGTCTGTGAGTATACTCATCTGAAACAATTTCATCTGCCTATGAAGGGAAAAAGAAAGGAGTATCCCTTGTAGCAGGGAGTTTGTTGTTTTACTGTGGAAATATTTGGGCATTACTTTTTGTGGCAGGCATGTGGTCACATGTATCAAGTTCTGTGTCCTTGGGAGGTTTTTGCTGGGTTTGTTTTCTTCCTTTTTTTTTTTTTTTTTTTCTTTTGGTCCACAAAAGCTACAAGTAAAGGTTGAAAATGTATTGACAAACCAAAGAAGTTTGTTGAGACACTGACAATAGCTGCTCTCTTTTGTTTTGTCAAAAGTCTGCCATGACATTTCGGGAAAATTCTTCGTTCCACAACACATGTATAGAAATCCTGTTGGGATGCAGAAAACTATAATCAAGTTTTGTTCTAAGTTAATCAGACTTTGCTGGAAGAGGGGTTGAAATTGAGTATCTGAGGGCAAAAGTGTTTTAAAGTGCTCTCTATAGCAATAATTCAAGTACAAAATACAGCCTTCAGGCACCCATTTATTTAGAAGTTGCTAAGTGCAGGCAATCTGCGAAGACCCTTACCTGCTTACGGCAAAGAGAGAAAAAGGTCAATCGTTAATCATATCTATGTATTGCATTCATCAGAAAAGGAATTAACTTCATGCTTGTTCAGCTTTCCAGTCTAACAGGCAATGCTATGAGGAGTAGGGTTTTTTTTTGAGGTATTTGATCTCTAGGAACTGACAAAGATTACCAGCCTGTAGCGTATAAACCTCTACTCAGACTTAGCTCACTAGTCACATGTGCTAGTTTTCATCTGGTAACCTAGAAACTGCAGGGTGGTTTTCCATTAGAAAATATAATTGTCTTGAATGGCTGTGCATTTTAGCATGAAATATAGAATTATTTACAAAATACTAAAAAAGGAAGGAGTAATGAGTTCCAATTAATCTCTACTTTAGTGTTTAATATCAGTGTATTTTGGCTCCTTTTTATACCTGCTGCAAAGGAGTAAGTGTGGCTTATATACACACACAGAATAGAGTGAACAGTGGGAAAAGTAGGAAAAGCTGCTCTTTGATTACAAGAATAGATCCAACAGCACTGGAATATTTCATTTTTCCATACATCATCCAAATAATTGTGACTTCTTCCAAACACACTTATTACACAACAGGATATATTACAATTTTACATTTTTCAGCACAGACAAGTGGTCAGAATGCCTGCCTGTGTTTTCTAAGTAGAAGATAATGACTGTGCAACACCACTGTAGTGACATAACTTTAAAATCAAAGGGCTGGATATATGAATTCTGCAGTTATAAAGTCTTGCACTACATGAAGGGTGCCGTGTTTGTTCTTGATATTATAAATAAATGCTCTTCACTTTTTATTTTAGATAAAAAGGTGAGGTGTATTGGAAACAAGGATAGGCTTATGGTGGAATGAAAGAAAGCTCAAAGAAGATTGACTCCCTTGTTGTAACAAGAAGTTTGTCTCCCTGTCCAGGTCCTTGCAAGACAGTAAAAGGTGATGGGTGAAGGTGCTGTGTGTTCAGCATTTATTTAAATTGCATTATGCTTAGACACCTAAATATTAGAATCTGCTGGCAAACTGGTGCTACTGAAGAAAATGGAAGTTTCACTTTGCAAAGACCTTTACATGCCTATGCAGCTCGACAGATTTTTACAGACACGATTAAAACAGATCTGAAAGTAACTGAGGTTTAAGTATGATTAAATATAACTAAAGCATTTTAAAATGTCCATATTGTTATGAATATTGCCAGCTGTAATGGAGACAATATTTCCTTTTTAACTGAATGCAAGCTCAAAAAGTGAGCTCAAAGGCTCTCTAATATGAAGAAGTTAAGCTTTTTAAATATCAGATTCAAAGTCCCAAAGAACGAATTTCATTGGGGTTTTGTGTTGGTTTAATACAGAAATCTTTGTGAGGTTCAATGGTTTTTACCAAGTTCTCTTAAAATCCTGGAATTGTCAAGTGCATTAATATATTTTACAGTAGACTTTTTTTCCTATGAGAATATTTGACATGAATGAAGTTAATTTTTAATTAGGCTACACATTGTTTTCAGTCTTTTTTAAAATTGTATGATAGCAAGACAGAGTGGGCATAGAAAATAGCACAAAATTAATTGGCTGTTTTGGCAATTCCATACCAATAACCAAAACAAGGGTTTCAGTTAAACATTTATTCTCATCACTGCTCCTGTACTTAGAATAAATTACATAAAATAAAATTATCCTTGTGGATGTTAATTGTTGCATTTCCTGAGTTTCCATAGATGACAGGCTGTGACAGGAGATATCCAGAACTGCTTTTGGGAAATTGTTCTGATTTGAGATGGTTACAAGGAAAAACAGAAAATACATGGGAAGAAAGTGTTATGACTTCTTACCAAAGAATAGTACACACTAACCTTTTATTTCTTTTTACATCTTTGAAAAGCATAATTACAGAAAGGTATAGAAATTTATTAAAGGAACTGCAAAATATGGTAAGAAAGCAACGAAAATAAAACCAGATTTTGAAATTTTTAAAAAGATTTGGAGAAATTAGCAAACATTTAAGCACACAGCCATGGGCCTTGTTGAGTGCAAAACACATTCTGTAGCCTTCAACTTCTCTTTCTTTTTCAGGAGCTGGAAACAATGTTAGGTGTTCAGTCAAATTCACAGCTCTGAGTTACTCTAAACAAGTGGGTTGAGGTGTACTGGGCTCATTTTCCCTAACCTGGCTGCCTAAAGTGCATTATGCAGTATAGAAAAAACAGTATTTTGCACAATGCAGCACCATTTTTATCACACAAGTTTTTGGAGCTTACTGCAGCCAGATATTGTCAAAAATATGATTTAGACTATTTCACAGCTCATTGAATTCTAGGATGAAAGCAATATCTTCCTTTATGATCCATAAAAGTGCATACAGAGGTGCTCAACCTTTATTCTTCTAATTACAAAATGTTCTGACAGAGTTCTGTGGGAAAGTTCCTCCCATTCTACCATTGTTGGGTAAATTACAGATATTTCAAAGAAAATAATGAATGTCTGCCAAAGACAGTTTTATTTCAGAGGGAAAAAAGGGCATTGGCAGAGATTAATTTGAATACAAGTAAATATTTCTAACATACATTCCTCTCTTCAAATACACATATAGACATCAACACAAACAGAGAAAGGTATTGAAGAAAAAAATAAATATACTGTACTTTTGTTTATATCTTAGTATGACAAGCTATTGATCACTTGAATAATTTTATAAAATTTATTGGTTAATGCTACAAATGAATTATTTAGTGTAACAGTCTAATTGAATAAGCTGTTAAGAGAAGTGTTAAATACCCTTTAGAACCACTGCTTTTTTTGCTGAGATGCTTTTTTTCCTAAAACTACAAAATTCTCTTTTTAAGTAGGCATAAGGTTAGAAGAAATATGTTAGCCATGGCTAGTAATTCATATTAATTATTTTGTGTAACTATACAGGCTGACAGTGTGGGTAGTGTGGAAGTAATCTTTTGAAACTTGTGTTAGGTAGCTTTGTACATTTCCTTTGGTAATTCTAGCTCGAACATTATGTCCTAAGTTATATGTAGGGATATATAACTGCAAGACTATAGGACAGACAGTAAGGTAAATCTACAGCTTCATAAATCAAGCCTAATCAAGGCCAAGAAACTAGTCAGAGCAGTGGCACTGGTCAGTCCTGTGGCATGGTGGTAGCCAGCCCCAGCAGCATCTGAGCTCCCACCGCTGAGGCTATCTCTGCGTTCCTGAGGCTCTCCTGCTTTACAGGAGGTGTTGGCAAACTCCTTACTTGTTTATCCCATGGTTATCCAGATGCTCCTCCTCTTCCCATAATGCTCAGTGTGTTGTACTATTAGAAAAGAACAAAAAAAAAAGAAGCTAGGGACAAAAGCAGAGACAAGAACCCTCTTGGTGGAGGAGTGTCCTACCAAGCCCTGCAGGCTCTTCGTCATCCTTAAAACACAAGTTGTTCCTGTGCAGGAGGCCAGCTTCAGAGGGCAGGGAGCAGGGCATGCTTGCTTGTCTGATGCAGGCTGGGAGAGAGCTGGGAAGGGTGTCCCATTTCCTGCGTGGTGTGGCAGGTATGATGAACCAGCATTTCATGTGACAGTGAAAAGCCCGGTGCAGTTTAGTGTTTGGAGGACTGCTGTGGGTCTGTAGCCTCGGGGTGGAACCTTTCCCTGGAGATATCGAAGGAGCAGTGAGCCCACAGCCTGACCCCTGACAGCACAGCCCAGTGAGGCACAGCTGGGAAGATATGTCTTGTGCTCTAGTCCAAAACGGTTCCCCAGGAATGTGTGAGTTTTGGGAATGTCTTTTATGTTGCCTTACTTACACCTTTAAACAGTACAGTCTAAGAATGCGGCAGATAGCTTCTACTCCTGGGGTCTGCAGCCTAAAACAACATTTTAGCACCTATCTTGTAGACAGACAGGCTGGTTTTGGAAATAACCCTTAGTGTCAGACTTACAAAGCTGTTTAGAGGATTAATTCCTGTTCAGCATCTCAGCTTTGAAGGAAATTGCACTAGGGAGTACCCACTGAGGCAGAGTTTCAGCTACTGTAAATAAATACCATTGATTTGAACTTTCACAGAGCTCCAGAACAGAGCAGATTTAAAGGAGCATGATGCAAGTAAGATTTAAAAATAAATTTTTAAAATCAGAGTCCTGGTGCCCTGATATCTTTATGATTACAAAAATAATAATCATCATCGTTAAAAAAATGCACTCAAAAAAGCACCCAAACAAACAAAAAAACCCCACCCCTAGAAATGAATCTGGTAGTGAGATCTATCCTCTGAACAACCCTCTGAATCTGAAATCCTTCCTTTTTCTGAAGTAAGGTTTCTTACTTGGATCCCTCAGGAGTAAACTAACAAATTCAGGTAGCAGCTGTACTGCAGCTGTTCTGCCGGCTGTGTTTCCTTGGTCCTCTCCTCCTGTCCCCTAGTCCTGGGGTAACACCTGGAGAGGAGGCAGGTGGTTAAGCTGCACAGTGTAGTGAGAACAAGCTGCTTCCAACCTTTTCCTGAAAACATTTAGGTGCCTAACAGGGAAGGTGCCTGAGAATTTAGGTCAGGTGGAGGTCAGAGAGAGGGTTAATTGCTGAAGTACCCTGCCAAAGTGTGGGCATGTGGAGGAGTCCAGCTTCTTGTGTTCCTTGGTGGGTCCAGCCTGTTTCCTCACAGAAGCACTGTTTTATCCCAAGATGCACAGCCAAGGGAGAGCAGAAGACTAGCAGAAGGAGAAGTATCATGAACATGTTACAGTCAGAAGAGTTATTTAAGATAAAGGAATGTATCTGAAATGAATAATGAAAATAACAGGTTCTGACTTTCACCTTCTTTCACAGACTGTGAGTTTCTTTTTCGTCCTGTTGATCCAAACTCTGGTGACTGCCTGTCTTACATTCAGAAGTCTTTTTCAAAGAGATGTGAGTTTACAGCCTTTAAAGACTTAGTTGTACTATTAATCACTGAATATTCCTTTGAACATCGAATTTAAACATTCTCTTTTTTGACCCAATGAAAAAGATTAATTTTATTATTATGGAAAAGGTTTTACTTTTCTTTAATCTCATATATTCGTTTTTAAATCACACAGATGGTAGTTACCCTAGAATAAATACCCTGCAAGGTATTCAACACTCAGTTTTAATGACAACACAGTTTATTATATTTATTTCCTTTCAGCAAAGTTTCTAAGACCTTAAAAAGCCCACAGAATTATTTTATAGTTTAGATGGTATGCTGAGCTGGTTGCTATCCATGGTTGTGTCATTTTGCTTTGTTGATTCTTTTTTCCTCCCTCTTAACTATTTGAGTGAGTGGTGCAGGATGAAATAGCACAGTAACTGTTCAATAAAAAAATTCCAAATTACAGTTGGTGGAGTTTATTCAAAAGAAATGAAAAAAATTTCCTAAAGGAAAGGACAAATCTATGGGAAATATTGAAACTAAGCAGCAATAAACAATGGTTTGTTTACACTGGAAAGTCTATTTACGTAATCCAAACAGCAAACAAACTCTTACTGGGTCCCAACCTGCCAGACTCATAAAAGATTTAAAGAGTTCTAATATTGCATTTCAAATTTAGCTTTTGGAAGTTTCTCTTGTGTGTAGTCTACTAGTTTTTAAAACAATGAGAATACTGATAAGTTTGGGGTTGTTTTCTTTTTAGTTTTAATTTGTATCAGTCACCTGTTCAGCTGCTGTTCACTGATATTACTATGGTACAAAAATGAAGCTGTTGTTTTGGGATTGTTTTTTTGAAAAAAAAATATATATTGTTCTTATTATGCTGTGTGTGATGTGATTTTCCCTGTGGATTATCCTGATAGAACTAACATGTTTACGGAATTTGAATTAAAACAGATTAAATACCTGCAAAGGAGTGCACTACAGATTTTGTTTTCTCTTCAAATCTCAAAAATAAGGAATTGTTTCAAAAAGACAAGATGAAAGTACCAAGAGAGAAAAGAAATAAGGGCAGTACCACAAATAATCAAAACAATCTAATATTCCAGATATTTAACCTCAACTTCTCCCCTTTTTTTACCCTCAGTAAAGCATTGTATTTTGACTGTCTCTAAAAGCAGCAAAACAAAACCATATTCTCAGCTTATGGATGTTTATGTATCAGGATTCCAATTGAGAACTTCTGTGTAATCAAATCCATTACATTATCATTTTGGCATTTTACTATTGGGGGGTCATAAGCAATGACCCAATGCTACAAAGTTTCATTTGTAAGGCTGTGCACAACAAAGAATTATCTGCTATAACATTTGATAACTCAGGAAATAAACCAACTTGTTAGTAGTACAGTTCTGTGTATCCTCATCAATTTCACATTCAAGCATTTGCATATCTGAAAACCTTCAGCAAGTGAAATTTAAAAAAAAAAAAAACAAAAAAAAAAACATCCATTGCAATGTGTCCTTGTTCAGGAGTACAGAAAACCAAAACAAGATGTTTTTAATGGTATGTGACACTGTAAACAATTTAAGTCTTCAGCATAAGTTGAAAGGACACTTTAGATTAGGATTTTAGATTTTTAGCTGAAGTGTAGGATAACCACATGATGCTATTGTTGCTCAAATAGTGAAGAGAAGCCTTGTGTCCATGTTATTCTCAGAAGAACCCAGGCTCCTATTTTCCTGTGCACGTGAAAGAAGCTTTCCACTGGAGAAGGCTATGCAAAATGTGCTTTTCACTGTCAGGCTGTGATGCTCTTCCTAGCCAGCCAAGCAGAACCAGTACCTGATTTGTGGGCAGACTCATGATGCCTCCACCACTAACCCCTTTCCAAAAAAAAAAAAAAAAAAAAAAACCAAAAAAAAAAAAACCCCAAACATTGTATCCAGCAACATTTTTACATATGCTTCAAAAGTGGAATCAGGCATAGGTGGGCCAGGCACACAGTTTGCAGTATGTAGACATAGATGATTATCAGCTGTCATGGTAACACCTTCATTTACTGGGAATCTGTCCTCAGTAATTCAGCAGATTTGTAAAAGGCCAAAAGATGCATAGATCCTAATTCTCAGGTCTGCCTTCTAGTTCTCTTTGTTTAAGGATTTTTTTTTTTTTGTCTGTTTGTTCAACTTCTGTGTGATTTCTTCTGTAGGTTTCAGCAGAATATATACACATGCACACATACAACTACATATGTATGTGTATTGTTTTGTAAATGTTCTCAGTCATGCTTTCTTCTGCTTTGCACCATTTACTCATATACCCTCCATGTTCTCATTTATTTTTTCTGCAATTAAACCTTATAATAAATTATTAAATATAACCTGAAAGTAGCAGAGTCTTCATGTTTTGTTTTCTTCTGGGGAGCAAAGGGGGTGAAGGAGCGGGGAAGGAGAGCAGGGACTACACTTCAGTTCATCCCCCACTAGAAGACACTGAAATTTCTGTGGTGAGTGGCAAGAAGCCTGTAAAACCACAAAGCTGTCAGATACCAAGCTGCTACTCATACTTTTAATTCTAGGCTCAAGGAGCCCTGATACATTTACTTTTTGTCAGCTGAATAGTACTGCTTGCCCAGCAGCAAAATAACACCTCCTGTGTGGAAAATCATGGGTATTTATTATTCTATAGAGTTCTCAATTTGAGATGCAAAAACCATGAACGAAGACAACATCAAACACATTTTCTTTCTCACCCTGTCACATAGGCTTCTCATACACATAGATTTCTCAGACCAAATTAACTTTATGTAAACATATGCAGCTCCATTCTGCATATCAGAGCTGTTCTAAAATTGATACTTAAGAGTCCACCTACTAGGTAAAAGTGTTTCAATTGCAGAAGGACAAATAGTCTCTAATCCTGCATATGAATTAAGGGATAGGGTAACTCTGCAGGCTGCAATACAACACCAACACAGCCAGGGTCACATCACTGTCCTGCCAAAGCAGTCCAGGCAGTGCCCAGCACAGCCAGTTTGACCTTCCATGTCCTGCCAGTGCAGAGAAAATAAATTCCATGCTGCAAATAAAAAGCCTGTGCTTTGATTACTTTATTCTTAAGAAAGAATCTAATGGTCTTTTCTTATGTTAGTGTGAGATGTTTCTGCAGTTGACATAAATCTCCTCTGTCTGCCAGAGTGATGATTCTTCTCCTCTTCTTTCTCTGCTGTGTATGCCATGAAAATTGGATCTTCCATAACTGTTAGAACGAGGCTAGAAGAACATTAAAAGGAAAAAAAAAAAAAGAAAAACTTGAAGGACTTTTCTCAGAACAGCTATGCTTTGAAACAGGAGAAAAATGGCAATTTTTCTTCAGATGCTGATTTATTATTGGGAAATATTAAACCATCAATAAAAATGTTTTTTTGTCTTCTTGTTTTCTGTGAATACATTTCAGATTAAATTCATATGAATAAAAGAACTTGCAGCTTGAATATGTTTCCCAGCTGTCCCACATCTGGTCCCTGGTAAAGCACCAGTGAAATGCCCTCTTCCTGTCACACACACACTTCAGACACTGATGCAGTCTCTCCTACATCAATCTTAAAACATGAACTATTCTGAAGCTACTGACTATGCTAAGAATTAGTCATGTCATTAAGACAACTTGATGTTACAGTGCCTAGGTGAACTGGTATGGGAGGGAAGGTGGTTTCTGAAGCAAATGGTTGGTCCCTAGGAAGAGCTTCATCCTGGTACAAACAGTGACCCAACAGTCAGAATGAGAGAAATTTGCTTCATAAGTAAAGATTGACAGTGGAGTTTACCACCAGGTCATACAGGAGTGAGATCTGAGAGGAGATACGTGGAAAGCCAGAGTTCCACATCCACGGTGAAACACGCATTTCCCCAAACACACCCCCAATTTAGGGTGTGAAGACACAAGACAGAAGCAGTGAAATTGGCTCCTGTCTTTCCTCTTCTAAGCTTCAGAGCTTGAAATTATTAAGAGGGAAAAAAAGAAGACTCAGTGTTCCAAAACACTGATTGTTACAAAACAAAAAAAAGAAAGGAGATGTACTGAAACAGCTAGCCCAAAGAATTATAGTGAAACTGAACTGGAAAGAACATAAGACAAAGGGTATCATAGAATATAATTTTTTGCCTCAGTTTTACAAACGATGACTTGAGGAAAAAAAGACATTAACAAGATGCAAATAATAAAAAATGCTATCAAGCCGAAAGAGCTAATTTTTTAATAACATGGAACAGTCTCTAAATGTAGCTGTAATGCATTAAAGGATAATCATCAAAAAAATAATGAATAGTAGTAATCATATTTTAAAATCTTCAAAGTTTCCTGTCTATATAGTTTAAGATTAGACTATAAGATTCAGAGGATATAAAGAGCAGACAGAGAAAAGAAAGATCTTAATAAATATACAGTATAAAGTATAAGCTTCACATCAACAGGTGATCTTAGCCAGATCTGAGTGGAGTACAAAGCTTTTGATAAAGCCCCTGTGATAAAGCCTCTTCTTTCTGAATATATACATTTAGTCAGAAACATAGTGGAGGAAACTGCATGATAGTATAGTCTAAAATATCTAATTCTAGCATGCAAGAGATAATGCTGGTATTGCTTACTTTCCCACTGAAACCAATAAATACTATAAAAATCCAGGTAGACGAAAACTGAAACATGCATAAGATTAGCACTGTGAAATAAAAGCCTGGAAAGCCCCTTTGATTCTGGAAAATACTAATATGTTGCCCAAAATTCCATGATTGTTCCCCATATATTGTGGTAAGGGAAGGAATACATTTTCTGCTCACTATTTCTTTTCTTTGGAAGCAGAGAGATTCTGGATCAGACCACTAGAGATATTTGCCAAGGAATACAGCAAACTTAGATAATGGTTTAAACTATTATTTTGGATCCAGCTGTAAATCTGGAACATAAAATCAGAGGACAAAAAGTGCCAGAAGATGTAGAAAACTTCAAGATATCACCTGTCCTCTGTGCACAAAATAGGAATAGCAATGCCTCGCTTGATGTTGTTCCTGACAAATCACCCTTAACATGTTGTTTCAGCTAATACCACAGTAAGCATTTAACTGACAAAGGAACTTGAGCAAGCCATTTGTTTTTCCAGTGTGAAAAAAGGGGGAAAACCCCAGAGAATGTCACTTTTTCATAGGCAGTAGAACTGATAGGTTTTTTCCAGTTTAAAATTTTGGTGAGAAAATTCAATTTTTACATATACCTTTGTTTTAATTTGGCTCTGAGGGGGTATAGTAGGATGAGCTGTTAACACATCCATCCTTACCTGCTTCAGCATATTATGCAAATTGATTTGTTACTCACTTTTTGTGATAAGCAGTGGTGATGCAGAAGATCAGTAGGAAATCTAACAGAAAACAGCAGCAGAAGTCCCTTCAGCTATGTAGGTAATAAACCATCTGTGATCCCAAATTGCTAAAATATTATTGCAATAAATACAATTGGTATTTTGTATAAATATAAAACAGCATGAACTTTTTATGACAAACTAAGCTGAAAAATCAGTGATTATATAATGACATTATTCCACAACAGCTCATGCTCGATATTCAGACTTTATGGCAATTTCCTCATTTCTAAAAAGCCTTTGTTATGCTGAACCAGCTCTTAGGAAAGCTGTAACTGGGATGACCAAAGGTGAGTGAACATAGTGCAGTGGTATGGAAAAAAGTAGCTGTGCTTTGTATAATCCTTTTCTATCTCCTCCCCTCCCCTGGTGAGAAAGCAGTCCATACATGAGTGACTCAATAAATGGTTAATAAAAGTTCTCAGTCGACTCAAATGAATGTTCTTGGCTAACCACACAAAGCTGTGATGAGTGGCCAATACCCCAGTGGGCTGTCTTGCCCTTCAGAAGGACCTCAGTGTGTTGGAGAGATGAGCAGAGAACTATTGGAAATTCAACAAGGTCAAATCCAGGGTCCTGCACTTGGAGAAGAAAAACCCCCTGCACCAGGACAGGCTGGGGCCTGATCTGCTGGAAAGTTGCTCTGCAGAGAAGAGTGGGTCCTGGTGGACAGAAAGCTGTCCATGAGCTGGCAGTGTGATCTTGTGGCCGAGAAGGCCAATGGGATCCTGGGGTGCATTAGGAAGAACACTGCCAGCAGGTCGAGGGAGATGATCCTGCCCCTATTAAGGCCACATCTGGAGTGCTCTGTCCAGTTCTGGACTCCTCAGTCCAGAACAAGAGACAAGAGAGACATGGAGTTCCTGGTGTGGGTCCAGCACAGGGCAACAAAGATGATCCAGGGACTGGAAAGTCTCTTTTATGAGGAAAGTCTGAGGGACCTGGGCCTGCTCAGCCTTGAGAAGAGCCGACTGAGAGGAGACATCATCAATGTCACAGAATCACAGAATCAGCTAGGTTGTGAAAAACCTTTGAGATGATCAAGTTCAACCTGTAGGTCTCTAAGTACCTGAAGGGAGGGTGCCAAGGAGATTGATGGATCCAGGCTTTCCTCAGTGGTGCTTAGCAATAGGACAAGAGGAAATGGACAGAAACTGATGCACAGGAAGATCCACCCGAAAATGAGGAAGAACTTTACTGTGCAGGTGCTCGAGCACTGGAACAGGTTGCCCAGGGAGGGTGTGGAGTCCCCTTCACTGGAGATATTCAAGAACCATCCGGACACAATCCTGTACCATGTACTCCAGGATGACCCTGCTTGAGCAGGGAGGTTGAACCAGATTACCCTCTATGGTCTCTGACCCTCTATGGTCTCTGACCTGTAAGGTAACCTGACCCTGTGGTTCTGTGATTGTAAATGTTGTCCTATAAGAGATACCCAAAAATCATTCAATATTTCCATGGGCAGCAAGTCATTTCTCAGAGTACCAGGAAGATCATCTCAGCGCCCAAGAGATTTTTCTGTTCACTACTGCACACAATGGTATCAGTTATTTTCTGCCCTAATTCAAAAAGAAATCTGTTCAGCTTTTAACAAAAAAAAAAAATTAACAAAAATTTCTCCCATTATCATCCCTTTTTTTTTAATCACCTAGTATTGTACATGCCTTGATGATGGATGTCAGGAAACCTGCCCCATTTGTTCTAGCCTAAGCAAAAAGGCTTTCTTTGAAAACTGCAACCTAGGCAGGAAAAGTTAAACTTATAGTAACTCTGCTTAAAATGCATTGATTTCTTTGAAATGGAGTCATATCTTCAAATGAAACTAAAGAGCAACTTGTAATAACTAAGTGTAGAGACAGACCAAAAAATGGCTTCTAGGTGCAAGACAATTTATTCTTATAGTGCTCAAGTCTGTGGTGAGGTAATACTTATTTTTGAGGTGAAAAGCACTGGAGGAAAGAACAGAGGTAATATTATCAAAGTCACACAGGTAATCCACAGCAAATCTTTGGTGAACAGGAGCTAAAATCTCTCTTCAGGTGTACTCCCTCTTTAATGTTCTGCTCTCTCTACAGTGAGACCATGGCTGCCCAAAAGTGCTTCCGTTGGGGTAGACAAGAAAGTTATGTGCTTAGTTCACAGGCAAAGGAAAGCAATCAGTATCACTGATGACAGTAATCCCCGCTAACCAGCTGCTGAGCCATCACCAGACGGCTTTCCTCTCCGGGATCAAAAAGGTTCACAGCTTCTTATCTGGCTATCCTGAATACCACATGAGACTTGCTCAGGTACGCCTCTTTAGTATTAATGTGTTCCTTGGAAAGGATAACAAAAAATACTGATTACAGAAGAGTCTTATCCTTGAATCCAACACTATTTTACTGGAAAGAAAAAAGAAATAAAATTGTCTCAGAAGTTTACACTGCTGAAGGTATGTGACACTACAGAGGAGGCTGCCTGATAGCAAAAACCAACATCTTTTGTATTATAACCACGTATGAAATCACTCTACTGCCAGAATGTTTTCAGCTCCTGTGTACTTTAAATGACAGGATGGTGTATATGCTTACCTCCAAATTCAGGAAAAATTATAATGTGGTTTTTTTCCAGCTGTTATGCTACCCACCAGAAAAAATTATTGTCTGTGCCAGGGAGTACTTACAGAAATACAAAAAAACCCCATCCTATAAGTAACAAGAGAAAAAAAAATTAAAATCTTGTATTTGATTGTTATCAAGGATGGGTGAATCTGGATAGAGCTGCAGATTTCAGCAACATCCCCACCCTTCAGTTTAACTGCTCCAGACTTCATTTTTTCTTTTTCTGGAGTTTCACCTTCAGTTTTATCAGGTCAAGATAATAATCTCTGTGTTAATGAGTTTGAGATCTGAGATTATCAGCTGTCAGTTAAATTTGGGTGAGAAAAATCATTAGATTCTTTTTTCTTTTAAATAATAACAACTCAAAGCCCGTATGCCTTTTCTCATTTGAAGTGAGCAAAATCACCCTTAGGCATTTGTTTTCTTTAACTATACAAAACCTTTTGTAATTACTGACTTCAACAGCCCAGTCAAGATTTTGCAGAAACATGTCAGAGGCTTGTCATGTGTCACTTCAGTTCTTACGTTCTCAACAAAGGTGATATGCTGACAGGAGGTTATTAAGTATATTTTCGGCATCAGTACAATTTCTGTAAAGTATTGGTATTTCTGTGCAAGTTTGCGAAATTATTTTGTGGGACACATTTCAGTGCACCAACTTTGGTTTTGAGGAGGAAGCACTGATGGGCCAAAGAGTTATTTGTTTTAACAAGAGATTTGAACAGCTCTGTCAAGATCTTCATGTATTTTATCACATGCCTCATTAGACTGGCATTGGATGGTATCCTAACTGGATATCACTGAAATAGTTTTCCCCACAGCTGGAAGGCAGATACCCAGCAAGAATGCATTAATGCCCAGAGAACAGTGGTTGGTTGAGACCCACAGACATGGCTTAATATCTTGCATTCATGCTGGATGACTTCATGAAGGACGAAGGAAGGTAATTTCACTCCTGTCCTGGTTCTCCTCACCCCCTTAGTGCAGTTCTTATCTTCTGGCTGTTTCCCATGGCCCAGAAGCACTGCTGTCTCTTTCCAGCTCTCAAGGAATGTATGATAATCCCCAGTGATTGGAAAAGTATTTCCCTGCTTTTCATCTGGATGCTAATGAAAATTATCCTGCTGTACTCAGCCTTGGTGTGATCTCACCCTGAGCACTGTGTGCAGTTTTGGGCCCCACAAATTTAGAAGGATGTGGAGGTATTTGAATGTGTGCAGAGGAGGGCAACAAAGCTGGTGAAAGACCTAGTACAAACTGAAATGTAACTCTGATCCCCTAAACACATATGTAAACACAACCACCAACCTGTTTTTCAGATCTAGTGGGACCACACAAAAACATGTTTGTGTCTTACGTTGCCAAGAGAACTTGCTACCCTGCTTTCTGCTAAAGTGAGAAAAAATCCAGTAAGTCTTTCTAAAAATGACCATGTTTTCAGGAGGGAATAAGCACTTCTTTTTCAGCCCTGCTAATTTTTCAGTCTTTTCATATGACATGTCCCATTCTTTCCCAATCATCTACCAAACAATACATGGATTGCAAGTCTGCTTCCTTTCTTCAAAGACTGTCTCAAAGAAAAAAGTATGGTAAGAAAAACACAGAAAATGGGTTTATATGTGGAATCTGGTGTCATGACTGATCTCCATATTGATAAAATTTTAGAAGGAAAGATATAGTGAAGAACACATCAGAAATTAATCCAAAATCTCTTGAACATATTGTATAACGATGCAATATGCAGCTGTTTCTGTAAGAGTTGTCCAAAAAGAACTACACTACAAACACATTGCTTTATGTGTTCCAGTTTTTGAGGTCAAAAAATATTTGCAGAAGTCTGATTTTAGCTGTAAATACTTGTTGCTGGAAAGCAACAGTCACAATATTTGATGGGATAGAGTGGATAATCTTAGTGATATTGAATTGATCTCATGGTTTAATTTTCACTAGCATTCAAAAACATTAAATGCAGCATGCTGACTTATACAACCACAAGAACTGCTCTCACGATGCTTGAATACCTATTCCTTCCTCTCTCCCTTTTTTCCTAACAAGAATCCCATGCTTTTTTTTTCTTTGCAGAAGTACATTCACCCTTACACAAGAAGCAAGCTGCTTCTTTCTACCATTCCACCTCTCAGAATCAGCAGTTTTTGGACTGTTACCTCTTCTGAAAATAATCCTGTGCTCTTAATTCAGTCTTTCACCTAGGATTCCTCCTCTTCAAAAGTTCTTGAGGTCCTCTCAGCAGCAGCTTATAAAAAAAAATGGCTTATCTTTTCCCTTACTCTCTCAACCCAAAACCTAAACAGCAGCTCTCCTCCTCTCCTCCTACCTTCTAGACTCAGTATTTCAAAATAACTCTGGAACTGGGCAAGGCGAGAAGAATTGCTTTACCCGTGCAGAATCACACCAACAGGCTTAAAGCATTGGAAGAGTTTGGTAGCAAATCTGAGCTGGAAAAAGGCTTAGCTGCAATGCTAAGCCAAAGAAAATGACATGACTGAATTGGTAGAACATACACACACACACAAAAAAAAAATAGTACAGCAAGTTTCTGGCAGCAGTTTGTTTATTCTAGCCACAACTGTTGGATCAAGCAGAATAAGTCACTCCTGAGTTTGTGAGAGACTTCACTGTCTGTGCCACAGGATGCAGTGGGAGCTGATGCCTGGTCTGTTGTTTCACTCCACTGACTGTTTTTTCCTTATCATATAGGAAATGTTAATTGGCTGTTATGAAAAAGTTCCAAATGTTGAAGAGAAATAATAGGAAATCCTTGATATTTCACTTTCTTTGATATTAATGAACACTCAACAAAATACACTTAATAGTACAGGGAGAGGGCTTAAAAGGGATACAGTGGAGTGTATTCTGAATCATACTGTACTTCATATTCTTTAATGTTTTCAATTTTTTTCTCTAATAAACAGCCATAACTATGCTGCCATTGCTAGGATTAAAAATCATAAATTGAATTTGTTTCAAGAGCAAAAGAAGCATGGGAACTAAACTCTCTTCTTTTGGAGAAGAAATAGTTTGTGTAGGTAGAACTGATCATTCTGATCATTCATCATACTCTATGTTTTGCAACTATGTGTTTTCATTTTGGTGTTAGAAGCACTGCACTTGGAGTAAGAAGAAAATATTTCTATTGCTCTACAATTAGGACATGCTTGATTATATAGATATAGTCAGGATTTTGGAATTTGCATGTTTAAAATTGTCAGAGGTGAGGACTTTTTGTCCTGTTTCCTGTATTTTTATCACATTCTGCTCATTTTCATGGACTTTTGTGGTCAAGTATTAAAGGTAAAGCAGGTCATCGTGTTTTTCCCCATGCACATTCTCCACTGCTCAGTTAGCCATATCACAAAAAATATTATTAAACATATTCTGGACTTTTGCACTCCATGCCACAACACTGCCAAACATTCATGTACCACCAGGAAAAAGGGCAGAGCAATGAAAGCTGGACTGAATGCTGCAACAGAAGAAGGTCTGGGGTGGTGCAAGCATCATGTCTTCAAAATGCATTCTACCAAGAAGAAGCAAAACCAAATCCTTTTTTTCTTTTTTTTTTTTCTTTTTTTGGAGTCATAACAGAAAATAGAGGTAAAGGTTGAATTGAACCCACGGTATGAGAAATTTCAAATGTCTATTTGTTGGGACATGTAGCTCCCATTATAAGCAAACTGTGACAATAGTAACAGCAAAACCTAGAGAGCTTCTCAGCTCTCTAGGAGGAAACCCCTTACCTGCATAAGGTGGAGCCCAGTTTAGAAATGAATACATTTTCATCTGTGAGTGTGCTCTTTGCCTTTGTTGGAGAACAGGTCTTACACCTGAGGCTCTGCAATACAATGTGCTGATGGGGAATTCTCCTCCTCCCTTCTTTGGGGGAATGCCCAAAGAATGCAAACTCAGGCAGTCACTCCCCATCCAAAGCATCTCCTTGTTGTAAGTCATATGAAGGAGCTGGTGTTGTTCAGCCTGGAGAGAAGGGGGATCAGAGGAAACCTTATCACTCTCACCTGAAAAGGTTCTAGCCAGGTGGGGGTTGGTCTCTTTTCTCAGGCGACCAGTGACAGGATAAAAGACTCCCTCAAGCTTCACCAGGGGATGTTCTGGTTGGACATCAGGGCAGGTGGTCAGGCATTGAAACAGTCTGCCCAGGCAGGTAGCGGAGTCATTCTCCCTGGAAGTGTTCAAGAAACAGAAGGAATGATTTAATTGACAAGGTGGTGTCCAGTCAAAATTTGGGCTTGATGATCCTGGAGGTCTTTTCCAGTCTAAATTATTCTATGAGTCTATTCTATTCTGTGACTCTTAACATCAAACCAGTTTCTCACAAACAGGTCTAAAATCCTATAATGAGATCAGACAAGCTTAAAGCCCAGCTTATTTTTGAGAAAAAAAGATTTATTGTTAACTTTGTTATCTTTTACAGTGCTGCTAATTGGAATGTGGTATTTAAACACGTATTTGTTATTGAAGAGTTATTTTATTTGGGTAAAAGTACTAATGCCTCAGAAGGTCCTATTTTGAAACCTTTTACTGTTTACTCCTTTACTTACCAGCCACAGTAAAACTCATCACAAAGTTTTTGTTTCTCCCACAGCTACATGGCAGTACATGGCAAAGTCAGAGGCTGTAATGTTTTGAAAGACAATCCTGGAGTTTTCCTGAACAGGACAATCCACTGGTGTACATTCTTTGAAATCTGAACCAAAGCTTTGCTTTCCTGACAAATTGCACAGAATGACAATATCTACCCAATCTGCTTTAATCCTTTCCCACATTGCTCACTGCACTGAATCTCCAATTTTATAAAGGCAAGTAAAAGCAACATTTCCTCCTAGCTTGGTAAACATGGGATTATTTTGTTTCTCAGACACTTCAAAAGCATCTGTTGAAAAACACAAAACCCAACAAAAACCTGCTTATAATCCATTCAGGGGAAGTTTAGTATCCACAATTCCAGTACAGCAAATATTAATGAAATTGACTTACAGCAGAAAGATAATGAAATAATTTGAAATGCTGAAAAATATAATTTATACCTATCTATGATTGACTATATTTTTTGTGCACATTTAGACAAAACAGTCTTTATGAAACTGTGAGTCTGTGATGACATTGCAAGAATGCTATTTCTGTAAACTTTGAGTACATGAATGTTCTATTAACAGTTTCAGCAAAAATTCAGCAGCACAAATTATGGGGCCAATCTAATTAAACTTGGCATAGTCTTGTTCTTCTTCCACACTAGTTATAATAAAAAAAAGGTTTGATGTGACCTTCAGGACATGCTTTAGTAAATTATGTTAAAAGACATTCCAGCCTAAGAACTGCAATTCTCCCATTCACAAACCTCACACCACTTGAATTAAAAAAAAATTCTTATCCATTCATACACTCTACTTGGGAAAAACCCGTATGATAGTCTGTCCGTGGTATGAAAGAAAACTTCCAGACAAATGCAAGGCTTCAACCACATAAAACCATAGATATATCTTAAATAATTTTGACTGAGATCCCTTTGCTCTGAGTTATTGTTTTTAGTAATATAATTTACTGCTTACAACTTGAGAAAATAAATGTTTAAAAGTCTGCAATACAAAGCTTGTCAATTTCTCTGACATTCAGAGCCACCTGATTTCTAAAGTCAGCTTTGCAATGCCTCTTTCTGATAAGCTAGGATGAGCGCCATCATTTTGCTGAAGACTTTAATGTTGGAAAAGAACAGTGATCACACTGTTTTTCTTACACTCTAAAAGGATCAAATTTTCAAGTTCGTCAATGAGATTTTTTTAATTAGATGTTTTTAAGTAAAGAAAGTCACTACTATATTTTTTTAATGTATTTGTCTCTATCTGTGGCAAGAAGTGGAAGGTAAGTAGGCTGCCTAAGAAGAAGTGATTCCATTCATGTGGACAGGATGGAGACTCCATTGTGGTAGTCTGTAACTTCAGAGAGTCTCTCAGTCTCTGTGAAACAGTGAGGAAAAAAGTCTAGCCTGCAATTTTTCGTCAATGGAATACAGCACAGAAAAATTGTATTCCCTCTGCCCTTGGAGACCAGAAATATGATTAAAACATTGACGTGTAGAAAGACAAAAGGAACAGTGTCTAATGAGTTTACCTAAAATAATTAATGAAGAACTTGAAGATCCATGTAGACTGCAATCAAGGAGACTGAAAGTTAATGACAGACAAGGATAGAGGAGAGATGAATTCACTAAACCAAACAGAAGGTGCAACACAGTGAAGCTAATTAACTCCTTACACAGTTTGCCAAAGACAGCTAAATTTCTATTACTCAAGTTGACTGCCAAGGCTGGATAATCATTTAAGTTATCATGCAAATTCCAGCAAGAACTTGCTCATGGAAGTCTAAGTATTATTCACATTAAACTGAATGACTGCTATGATGGGACTCCACACTTACAAAACATGTTCCTTGAAGTGCAGTCCCTCAAAATTCACTACATTAAATCAGGTAATTTTTTTTATATACTTAGCAGATGCAGATCTGCAGATTCATTCCACCCTGCTAAGGAAGAGGGGTAAAAGAGCAAGTTATCAAAACCCATCCTCCCCCTGGAACACCATACTCTCAGAGGTCAGATCCTTTCCTCAGACCGCTAACTTCCAGCAATAGCCTTTAATAAATAAGCCACCAATAAATAAACCAGCTTTACAATAAACCACGTATTCTTGCCAAAGAAATCTTTGTGCAAGTCTTTGCTCTGGTCTTCCACTATGAGCAAGCCCTACTGCTACCCACATTCCCCTCAGGAGCACTGATGGTTCCCCATCTTCTCCTGGGTCCATCCTTGCTGTCCGATTTGTTTCATTACAGTGCCACCCTGAACTCCAAGTGTTTCTCCTTTGTAAACATGCTTAATAGGGAATTCTGTGTATGATGTTGCTACCTCCCCCCTTCTAGAGCATTCCCACCTTACCCAAATGACAGGTCACCCAAAGGACCTTCTAACAACCAGTCTTCTTCCCTGCTGCTTTGCCATTTATTGTTAGAAAATTGTACACTGCACATATAGTCAACTGGGAACAAGGAGATATAACATTTTCCACCAAAGTGATGAAAATCCCTCCTGTCTTCAAATTTATTAGTTAACTCTTGTGCTATATTTGCCAAACAATATATCCCGGTTGCTCAATAATATATAATATTACAACATTGTAGTATACTATAACAGGTACATTACAAAGCTAAGGTTGCCTTGCAAATTCAGTGAAGAATTTCCATGTGGAAATCTTGATATAACTGTATAATTCACAGATATACAAATAATAAATGTTATGTTAAGATTAAGAACAAGGTACAAACAGCCAAATTAAAATAGAAACAGTTTGGAGAGTCTTGGCTGCTCTACATTCTATCATAACCATTTTCAAACACAGATATAATGACTTTTTGTTTGTTTATTTGTTTGTTTGCATATATATTTTTATTTGAAAGTATGCAGCAACATTAATGTGTTTTCACTCTTGATGAATAATGTAAATGTCTCCCCTTATTACAATATGGTACCTTGAACAATTTATGTGATTATATAAGGCACAAACAGCAGCAAATCAGGCCTACATAGTTCTAATTAAATCTTCTAAGTACACGAAAGTATTCCAGGCTTTTGTTTTAAGCAATTGTCCCATTTTATTTTGACAGCAGCATCAGCATAGTTCTTTCATCCTCCTTCTCCTCTGTTCAATCTCTTACTTTATTTAGCACCTTTCTAAACACAGTTTCTTTGCTTTCAGCCTGGTATGTGTGGGATGAAAACCTCCCGCTCCAAGAAACACTTCTATGGGAAAAAAGCACACCCACACACCTTCACCCCTGCACACGCACAGCTCAAGGTGACATGCCATGTGTGAACATTTCAGAAATGCTAAATAAAAATTTATATTGCAGCTGATAAAAATAGACTCTGCTTTTCTGCTGCTCATTCCAGACTCTGCCACTGCTGCCTACTCTGCCCATGGTCATGTTATCTTGCTTCCCGAACAGAAAGTAGGAGGAGGTGACAGCACTCAGGATAGGTCCATAGGCCTCTCCTTAGCGAGGAAGTGCTCACATGCTTGTTACCCTCCAGCAACCTTTTTGGCAGCATGTTATCATATTTTGCAGTAGTACCTATGTCTATCTGATATTAGATATTTAAAGGAGAAAAAATGCAAGTGTTCCTATTTTTAAAATATATAGGCTTTCAATATTTTTCTTGGATAGCAAATATCAGAAATATAGAAGTAAATTCTTATGTTAATGGCCCATGCTGTCTCAGAGTGGATAAAGGGAGAGAAATGCTGTGCTGAGACACTGTATGTCACAGCCTGCCTGCATGTGTGCACTGCATTTGTGCTCAGCTCCTCACACCTTCCACAAGGCTCTTCAGGGGCGGATGACAGGCAGAACTGAGGATATCATGGTCAAAGCCATAAAGAAGAAAAAAGGCAGGGGAGAGGGGAAGGGAAAGGGTGTGAAAAATCAGCCTGGGTCCTAAGGATGACTATTGGAGCCAGTGTTTCTCAAGAATGAAAACCACAGATGCCAAGGCAGTGGACAGGGTATGAACCCAAGCTGTCCAGCTGCAGAAGCCATATAACACCCAGGATTGTAGCATGAGTATACACTATGGGGAATTTGCTGTCTGACTTCTCAGATCCTAGTTATTACTTTGAATGGATTGTTTTATGGGCTGAAAATATATTGGAGAAGAAGGAAATACATTGTTTGTTTCATAATAAGGTTGTTATACAGCTTGGTAGCAGTTAAGACAATGGAAGAAAACAATATATTATCAGTATTCTTTACCAAAAGTTTTCTTCCCATTTCTTTTTGTCCTTATTAAGTTATAAATTATATTCCTGTCTTACAAGCCAGCTTAAAGAAAGGTTCATCATTGGAAATACTAGCAGCAGCAGAAGATTTTGCAGATAGGAACATTTCAGACATTAAATAGTAATCACCTGTTAGTGATTTCCTTTAGAGTATTTGGAAGCTTAACTACCTGAATCTGTAATTCCTTTTATCTTCTGCTTTTCAACTGCCTCTGTTCATTCCATAAGTTAACTTGTATTTCCCCAAATAAAATATTATTCAGTCCATCCTATACAAATTAAAACTCTCTTTAATTGTGAATACTTTAAAGCTGTCACTGTAGACTTTCTACTTTACCATGCAATTGCATCCTGTGATGATGTTCAAACTGCATTATCTCAAAATTTCATCCATCACATTTACAATGTGGGAAACAAAAAACAAAGTTACAAAACTCTTGGATCTGTATTTAACTAACTACTGGGTGTTACAGCAGTTGTGTAGGATAGGAGAGATAAAACCATACTTTAGTTAAATTGAATTTCCAATTGGTGGCTGCAGTGGCATAAAATTATGGAAGAGTAGCTGAGAAGATGAAGTATTTTTGGCTTATAGAGGAAGCAGAATACTTGCCCTCAAAAAAAAAAAAAAGTTTAACCCATTAGATTCCACTTCTACCCCCTTAGCATTGCCCTATTTGTGTAGGCATAGTTGGAATAGTCATCCTTGTGCCCTGTATTCTTGTTTTCAGGGTGTTTCCTGTCCATAGAATTGCACACCATTTGCTTGTCAGCCCTGTCCACTTCTTGCTCACATGTGGGTTGTCATCTCACTTTCCTATTGCAGCTCCCCTCACCAGTCTGTTGACAAGGATGCTTTTTCCCTCAGTGCTCAGGTGGATTCTGTCTTCTTCTAGCATTCCTTGATCAATAAAAGAGCCCATGATGATAAAAGGCAACATCTTGTTGACACCAGTGCAACTCAGTTTTGGCCCACAGAGTTTTCCTCTTCTTCCCAGGACTTTTCCCTTCTTCAGCAGAATCAAGAAGAAGACACCACCATAGCTGCCTGTGTCCTTGATCTCCCCCTCCAGCACCATGCAGCCATGCCTGATGTGCTCCAGGTCTCTCCTGGACTGATCTTTGGTGTACATGTGAAAAAGCAGCAGGGCAAGCCTCAGCAGTCTCACTGCAGCAGCGTGAAGTCTACCCTAGCAAGCAGCAAACGTCCCCAGACAGCAGGGTGGGTCAGCAGATGAACAGACAGGAAGTGAGAGTCATCTCCAAATTATCACAAAACATATAAAGGTCAGATAACAGCTATAGTAGCCAGATGACACATGTGCATCAAAGCAATGCTCATATGGAACATGTAAAACAAGCCTTCTAATTTTATCTTACTTTGGTGAAAGCACAGCCATCCTCATGGGTACTGGATGTTTCAATTTCTTCCTTAACACAGCACATTCCAATGCAAACAAAGTAACCAAGAATACATAATGGCATCATTATTCTTAGTAACTAACTGAACATTCAAAATGGTAAGAATTAAAAAGAAGAAAAGAGAGGAAAAAAAGTAAAAACAACTCCCCAGAGATGAATAAAAGGATCTGGATGCTCTGACTGCTAGCCAAATAAAATCGAAAATGTTATCACGTTGTCTGTTTCCAAAAGCAAAATTTTCTCAGGTATGTCAACAGAGAGTTATATACAAGACAAAGGAGGCATTTTTATGCTTCATTTAGCAGTGGTAAGACCTTATGTGGAACATGACTTCATACTATTAACTTATTAAAATAAGGTTATACACAAACAAGAGAAAATTCAGATGAGAACAAGAACTGATTAAATTTAGAATCATTAACTGAGAAGAAAAGTTGAAAGAACTGTGTTTATTTAGTGCAGAGGTATCACAGAAGCATAGAATCATAAATGTCTTGGATTGGAAGAGACCTTGAAGACCATCTAATTCCAACCCCCTTGCAGTGGGCAGAGACAACTTACACAGAACCAAGTTGCTCAGAGCACCATCCAGCCTGGCATTGAACATTTCCAGGGATGGGGCATCCACAACTTCTCTGGGAAAAGGAATGACGGATGAAGGCTGGTAACACGACACTTCCTTTCTCTTTTTTTTTTAGAGGACTACAATTAATAAAGTCATTATTAACCAGGAGATAGCCAGGTTTGATATAATGGGAAAAAATTTCCTTGTAAGGCTGTAGTATGACGTCACAAGAGTTTCATGCATACCTTTTCAACACAGGAACTTCTCAGACACATTAAGGATATGCTTCCCCTGCCCCAGAAGGCAGAGATGGATGAGATGAATTTGCAATGTGTCTTCCAGCCTGAGTTTTCCACAATTCTCTAATTCCTTTTGATCTAAGCTTTTCCTTCAGAAAGGAAGAGGAGATATCTCTTGTACTCCCAACTGGTATGGTTTGTTTCCTTTTAGTGTTTTATACTGAAGGTGCATCCAATATTTAGTTCATCATAAAAGATAAAAAGTAAGAAAAGCAGCATTTAACAGGTCAATAATCACAGCAGAAGTGTGAAAAAAAGGCATTTTCACTTGTCTCCATCCTCTTGCTTTCTAATTAGGTGCTGACAATGTGGCTGACACCATGTAAGATACAGAGATAATTCTGGCTCTGGGGAGCTCAACATCTAAGAGCCAAAGAATGAAGATCCCTCTGGATTAGTTCTTGCTTCTGTGTGCTTTAAAAGTCTGATAATTTTTCACTGTAGACCTATGAATCACATTCTAAATTGAGACAGAGATAAATAGAAAGCAAGTTATTTCAGGTGAATAGGGACTTGAAAAAAAACTATGCAACGTGCTGCTTTTGGCAGGCAGAAGAGCATTAATATAGAAGTAAGTGCTGAATGGCATGGATATCATCACACTAGCCAAGAATAGAAAAGCTCTGTCTCTGCTATCACAGAAGAGGTTGATCACTCTATTTTAAAAATGGGAGCACTTCATGGTACATCTGGCATTTAAATACTCTATTAATGAACTTCCATTCTTATCCAGAGTTCCTAGTAAAACATATCCCCTGAGAAAATGGTCCATTGTCACTGATTGACAGAAACACAAATTTATCCATGAATTAAATAACACCCCAAGCCCCAAACCCCACAATTTCCAATTAAAACAGAAAAAAAACCCCAAGAAACCCACCCCCCCTCCCCCCAACCAACCAAAAACCCTCAACAAATTGTGCAACTCTGAATAATTCACACTATGGATGTAAAAGTCACTATGAACATCAAAATAATATTTTACCCCTTCTACTCAGAGCATAGCATGGAAATTTTAAAGTCAAACCAGTACTAGTTTACCACCTAACTGAAATAAAATTCCTGAGAAAATAAGCTTTCAAAGTATGCAGAAATTCTTCCTAAAATTAACAGTTCTGAAAGGCAAATATACAAACACAGGACAAAAATATGCTAGGTAATTATAAATCCACATGTTTTTAATGTAAATAGACATACAACACTGTTCTGCCATAAAGGGCAGTTTTTAATTAAATAGTTTATATATCATATAATTCTTCATTGCTGAAGACTTTCAACTTTCTATCTAGATGTGTAGCAAAGACATGGTGCACAGTAGATCAATATCAGTTTATGATCTCTCTAATGATGTTTATTATATTTTACATTTTAAGTTAAATTTGCTTTGTAAATTTGCTTGTCGTCTGTTTTAAGATCTCTATTCCAATTCTGGCTGATTGAGTTTTGCATCACTAAGCTCTTCACAAATTGATTTACTTTGCTTCTAAGACAGTTTTTGCCTATGTTCAATTATTTCTGCTTCTGTTAAATTGGAAATAATCAATATTCTAATTGCATTTCAATGAAAACTTTAAAACTATTCATTCAGGGACTACTGCATTTTGAAGGAATGCAGCCTAGAGAGCTAACTATTAATAAGGCCAAGTGGTTTTGGAAGGATGTGTGAAGCACATGAAACCAGATGAACATATCAGTACTTCTTAATGCAGCATGAGTCAGAGGATAGTTTGTGGTTGTGTGGGAGGCATTAATACTGTGGTCTGGAAATGGGAAAATTATTGCACTGAACAGCAGCTGACAAAGAAATTCTTCATATTTTTATAAGGGCAAGAGAGAAAAGGGTAAGATTATCATTATGGGCAATGACAATAGAAAGTTATAACCATGTAGTAATGGTACATCATGTATTATCACAGATATGAGAGTGTAATAGGAAGAAAGTTTGGTGTAGTGTCTGTGCAGGGAGCCTAAATTAAACCCATTAAGTTCAACACAGCACTGGACCTGGAAGACATCTTGCATGTAAATTATCACTAATTTATTTTGTTGAATTGGGAACAAGACAGGAATACACTTCAGATTTGAGAAGTCTTAAGTTCTAGATGTTCAGATATTAATGGATATCATATTTTTAAGCCAATATTTGTCTGTTGTCCTTGTCTTAGCTTTTCTGTTTATACATCCTCATTATAATGCCCCGGGGAGTCAAGCATGGCTGAAAAACAGCAGACGGAGAACTTTTAGACACATAAGTGGACCATATGATAAAAACTGAATTTCCTGGCCAGAATAATTCCTTAAACTCTCTTTTCTGTAAATTGATACTTCATTCATACTTTAGAAAAATCCCATCCCAGATGAGTAACTCCTGTAGTGATGGCTTTAACAGAACAGAAAAGAACCAAAGGACTGAAGACAGGTCTGGAAAAGGATGAAGCAAACAAATGTATCTGTGTCTCAAGTGACCAAAGGTAAACACATACCAGGACAAACCAGAAAAAGACAACACACATCATATGAAGAAAAAAGGAATTTTCCCAATGCTTCTTCCAACACCTTTAAAATTTCATTCAGTTCTTCCTTTCGATGTACTAAAGACTAGAAACTTACCATTTCTCTGTATACATTGCTTTGCAAAAGTTAATAGTTTAAAATAAAAGAAAGAAGGATTGAAGGAATTCCTGCTGCTGCTTTGCTGCTGTTAGATACATGGCTGGCAATTGGTGAAATGTCACAGTTATTTAATGTGTTTTGAGTGGTCACCTGAAATGAAAAGTTAAAGATGCATCTCCATACAGCCCTGTCCAATGGACTGTCCCAGTGCACTGGTCTGTCTACACTCTTCTGATTGAAATTAAAGTTTCAAACACCTGCAGCTTCAAATACCTTTTCTTCCGGGCAGCAAATGCATAAATTAACATCTTTCAGATGATCAACAATTCCTGTGAGACATTTCCAATTCTAATGCTTCTTCAATTAGCAGTGACTTCAATTTCTGTTCCTCACATTTTATACTGAACTTAAAATCAGTCTTCAGACACACATTCCTAAGCATTGTACATAAGAAACTACAGATCACTTTTAAACTGTTCATTAAGAATGATGGAATGAAGATACTGACTATTCTTACATAATCACTATGTCTTAGAAAATATGTAAAGAATTCTCTGCTGAAAGTGTGAGTTTTGTCTGCTTAGTGCAGGAGGATTTGTGACTCATAAAATGTGGGAACACTGATGGTAAAAAAAAGTCCCTTGAATCCAGTTCTGAAAACTGTTGGATATATGCTCACTCTGCAGGAAGGAAAAAAAAAGAAGCCTCAGATTCACCCAGCTGGCAAGTATCTTCCTGTGGGATAACTAGAGTGTTCTTTACCCTTACATTCATGTGTAAAAGAGGCAGCACGAACTCTCGAGTTCTTTGCAATTATGGTGCAGGATTTCAGCACTTGTAAGAATATCCTGTAGCTACATAACATGTGAAGTTTCTGATATAATATCCTGAATATTACTTTTTTCTGTCAGTCTGTTTCAGTAACTGTTTTAGTCACTGTCTGTAAAGAAAGCATGGATAATATCATGCAGACTGCAAGGGTTCTCTCTCACCTATTTCACAAATGCCATAGGAAACCTTCAGCCAAAATTCAAGGCAAAAGGAACAATATATGTCCCCAGATTTTTATTATATATTCTGATAAATCTCCAGGACTAAGTTAAGACCACATCTAGTGAAAAAAAAAAAAATCAATCACTAGAGTAATTGCATCAAAAATTTTATATAAGTGGTGATTTATCACCAGTGCTAGGGTCTTCCATCTGCCAACAAGGAGGACAGTACACCAAGACGAGATATCTGTAATGAGAGTTATAGTCTCCCTTGTCTCCTAGGATCTCAGGTCCTTATGCCAGCTCAGCCATCATTTAAATTCTTTTCTCCTCACTTTTGTCCCTGATTGAAAAAGGACTGTGTTCACCCCACCAGTCTACAGTGGGATAAGTTGCTGTTCTGTGACCAGACAGCCACAAAGAGAGCCCTAAACAGAGTTTCTCCAGTATTATTTTGACACTTCATACACTACAAATCTGTTGTGATCTTTTATTCACTCAGTAGAGTCTTTACCATATATGAAAGAGTGCAACCACCGTGGACATTCTTTTTATAAAGACACATTTACTCTAAAGGGAAATAATTAGAGATATTGTCAAAATACTAAGAAAGACAAGCTTAATGTTTTTCAAATACCTGATTTCTTTCTCCTCTTTCTGTTTTTGTTTTGAAAAGCAAGCCATGATCCCCAACATTTTTGGACACCTTGATCTTGTAGTGTTTTGTTACCACTTGAATTTCTGGATGTAGTGACACTGCTGTGACCATTAGAGACTCCTTGAAATCTTTACTCATTAAGCATCAGCACTCAAGGATATGAACTATGCAAATCAGAACCACACCAAATTTACTCACTTTGTATTCATACTTTTAAAAAATTATACAAAGCACATGGGAAAGCAGAATCAGACTCACAACCTCTGTTGATTACCAGGAATGAAGCATTAGTGCAACTTTGAACAGCCTGACTGCAGAAATATTCATTGTTTTGCAAGACAGCAAAAGTTAGTCCAAGATACTTTATTCAAATTTATGTAAATGCCAGCAGATATGATTGACATGTGAAGAACATTTCACATTTAGTCTTGTTAAGAAATCTCCATCACGAGCATAATGCCATATGGCATTATTTCCATTTATTTCTGCTATTTCCTTTCAATGGAAATTTTGAAGGCCAATCATATATTCTACATCTATATTCTGCTGTCAGCTTTCATTGAAGTATGCACTGCAGATTCCTCAATGGCATAGTTACCTGCTTAAGTTGGTGCAGGAATATCTCTGTGTCCAACAGTAACAGGTCATTATAGATAAATCCTGGCAATTTCCAATGCCTTGGTAGCGTGATTTAAATTATAAACCAGACTTCAGTTTTGATTGACATAAAAACCCTAATAATACCTACTTAACTTCACTGTGCCTATTTACAGAGCAAACTTAAGTTTCATTCTGAATATTTGTCCATGAAGTTGCATGCTTTTAAAGGCAGACACTTCACCACTTTAGCTTAGCCAATCAATATTTAACACTAAAAGCATGAATTACAAAGCATTAGACACCATGCAAATCACAAGAAAAAAAATTAGTCTACTAAATTTTTGTTGATTTACTGTTATAAACAGAAGAAATGGATTTTGAAGTGAGTTGTTTATTTGGCTGGGGGACTGTAGATAAATTAATGCTTTTAAAAAGTAATGACTATTGGCAATCAATAATTTATAAATCCTAACTAAAAGAAGCCAGCTGTAATTGGAAAAAGTTTAATTACCTATGAAACGATTATTCTAGTATGTTGGCCAGATTTCTTTATTCCATCAGAAAAACATACCTTAAAAAACACTTAATATACCAGGACCTCAAATATTTTTTATGTTAATCTTTTACAACAAGATCCATATACAGTAAAATTATGAGACTAACATTCAGCTTTCTCAACAGTCTTACCCCAGTGCAGAAAAAACCCCACACTTTAAAGATGAACATCAACGTCTAACTTTTACAGGTTGGAAGACAAAGAAGAAACAAATATATATCTGGTGTCAGCAGCAAGCTAAAATACTGGCTACATGGATGTGAACTTGAAGTTTCCTGTTTATTTAATCACAGCAACATGTCATCCAGGAGTTAAAATACTGACAAAGGTGCTACTAAAGTAAAGCCTGACTGACAACAGTTCTACTATAACAACTTCATAAATAAATACCTTTTCTAGAGTCTGGTCTTTATAATGTATTTAATTTGCAGTGTAGATTGAAGCTGTAATATTTGTCTTCACTGGTGATACACTTCATTCTCTTCAGATCAGAGTTTATAGAGATCATGTTTATACACATCTACCGGGAGATGAACAGGATTTTTCTCAGAAATCTTGATTCTTTAAATGGAAAAGGATTAATTTATATTCAAAATTAAAATCCCCCTATGTAGTTGATTTAAATAGACATACTTGAAACATGAGGGATTTGCTGTTTATTAAGGTTTCATTTTTAGTGTGCTCAAACCAAGAGAGAAATCCCACATACTAAGAATACTGAACCCTACAGAATCATTTAAAAAACCTTACCTCTGATACCAAATCCACTTTTTGTGTGGTTTACAGGGTACCCAGATCTGTAAGGTGATTGCCTAATAGAGGTGTTGGACTGAAGAACATCCCACAGGAAAGTGACTGCCTTGCTTCTTACATCATTTCAGATTAACTCTAGCAGAGACATCCTGGAACAAACAGCTGATATCAGTGCTGCTTTGGCCAGAAAAAGGACTAAATGAGCTCCCAGATCTCTACTGCATCTAACTTTCAGAATTTTGTAGAAAATGAACACACTTTGAATAAGGGCTTTGAACTGCCAGAAGTCAGGTGGGACTGAACCAAACAAGAGGTCTATTTTGCTTGTGTTTCAAATGGTAGGAACTGAAATTTCCTTTCAATCTTTTATTTACTAGCTGGGAAATACAATCAAATGTTGAATGGCAACTATTTTCCCTCTGGAGAATGGGAAAGAGGAGTATAATCTTTCTACATTGAGACTAACAAATCAACAAAAAAATAAGACAAGCTGCTTATCTTTTGAAGGCTATTCCTTATACATGTACATCCTATTCATACATACATAATGATTCTTGTAAGTCTCCAGCTTTCAGCTGACCCTGTTGAATAGGCATGCATGGAAAATGACTAGAAGGGAGTTCTTTCTCCTCTTAGTCATAGGGCTGAAAGGGAAACCAAATTGGATGAGTGGTCAGGTAATTACAGAGTTTTGGGAAAATACATGGACAGTTATACAGAAAGTACATGGGCACAGTTAGATCTTTTTCTCTCCTTCTACGCTTTTCTGTTTTTAAAAAAGTTTCCTTTTAAAGAAAAAGTTGCAATGCCAGATGCTCCCTGAATTGGCATAGATTTCTGTCTTGCATATATCTGAAATTTAAAAAACAGTGAGATATTTGATAACCTGAGAAATTTATATTACTCTGACAGAGTAATTTCTATTCCCTTTTTCAAAATTCCATCTGGACTAGTTACAATGGAGAAAATGTTAGTTATAATGAAGACCATCATCTTCCAAAAGTGCTCTTGAGGAAGGATAAGGACTTGTCCTTATTTTCAAAATAAATTCTTCTATTGTATTTGCCTTGGTATGTATGCCATAGATTGGATGGAAGACAGATGTATTTTCCTTATGAGTTACATTTCACCCAGTATGTCTGGATTATCACAGGTTTTTTTTGGATACATGCTTTGCAGTTTCACTTTCTCAGTAAGCTTTGCAGATGAATCTGCAAACTATGCTTCCATGTTGGCTAAAGCACACACAGAAATTCAGTATCAGAATAAACATAATTAAAAATTAAATTTATAGAGAAACCCAGAAACAACTTTGGTAGCACTACAAGCAAAGCACTGCAAAAAAAAAGTTTGCTGAAAAAAACCCCAAAACGTACAAATTATTTTTACTTCTCATTTGTGAATGTCACTGAACCATTAAAATTTGTACAAGCCCCACTTGTGAATTGTGATCATAACTGTTGTGATATGATAAAAAAAATGAAAGATGCTAGCCAGGCATAAGAAAGCAACGTTGCTTCCACAAAGCTGGAGGCCAACAGTAAAAAGAACTGTGTGGTTCCTCTCGAAGAACATAGAATCAGTGACTACAGTGTGACATGATTTTAATCAATCTCTGCACATCAACTGCCCCTCTCACAGCATATTTTCATTTTGGAATAGGAAAATCACTATGTGCTTTTTACTTTCACATTCTGAGAAACACCAGGTTGGAGGCCTCAGTGCAGTTGCATCAGAAATTGTCTAAATTCTCATCAAAATCAATCTCAGATAAAAGTTTCCATTATTAATGAATCTAGAGTAAGATGCATGGATACTATAGTAACTGATGAAGCAGGGACCTTTAGGCTTTATCACCAGAAGAAAACAGAATTTTTCTATGCTGTGTATCCAAAATGAACTTTTTGATACACCCTAAGCTTTTTTTTCAAACACCCCAGGCCAACATTTATTTATTATTCAGGGAGTACAAAATCTAAAGAGAAGATAAGACAGTTTCTATAGGTCATAAATCTGTGACTAGTTATAAAAAGTAACATCTTAAAGTCTGAGAATTTATTTGCGATAATATGTCATGAGGTATTATTTTGGGATCAAAATTATGCAGCTTGAAAATTCTTGTTCAAAGGTGTAAGAATCCTGAGTATTCATGACTCATGTTGAAATTTGTCAAAACAATCCTCACTCTTACATTTTAAATGGATTTTTCTTGGGACAACTGCAAGAATTTTTGCACATCAGTAAGCCATAGTTTCATGGAGCTGCTTGAAATTGGAACAATATGACTAATTTGAAGTCAAAAGTAAGCCTGAATCAATCCATTAAAAATCTCTAATGAATAAATAAGTGTAATTTGAACAAAAGCTTACAATAGAAGTTAATATTTCAGGTGAGTACTAGCCTGCACAAGCCTGAGCAGGATTCAGCATTAGAGCTGCTTAAAATACCTTTTAAAATGCAACAACCTGACTGGAAATCAGAATCTACATATATTTATTTATATAACACTAGGCAACTTTTAGGATAATACAACATAGAGTTCCTTTCCAACTTAAATAACTCTATAATTTTCAATGTTTCCAATGGTTCCATTTTGCCACTGTTATTTGGCATTGTCACAGTTAGACTCATTTCTACTTTACCTTGCCTACAAACAGAATCCACCAAATGATGAAGTAACAAAGAAATTCTCCTCTATACCACTTTTTAACTCAAAAAGTTGTACTACCTGAATGTACTTACTTTTAGAAACAAATAAAAGGTAATATGCTTATATAAATATTTTAATAAAAATGTGTCTTTTTCTCAAAATTTAGAAAAAAATCATAAAGGTTACTCTTCGCAATCTCTTAAGCTGACATGATTCTTGCGTTCCTGTTATCTACAAACAATTTTCAAAGAAATGTCAAGTATTTTATTAATTATCTTCTTATGGAGTAACTATGTGGGAAAGAAGAAATCTGAGTTTCAGTGTGAAAAGTCAATAAATCTTGATATTTTTCTTCCTTTTTCTTTCATGGTGATTTTTTTTTTTTTTTTTTTTTTTTTTTCTTTTACAAGTGATTTTCTATTTTTTCGTGTGTGGGAAATCATGGTCACTGTTGTAGGTAAGTGCAATTGTTGCAGATACTGTATTGCCCAAAAAAGGATTGGTTTCTTGTTTTATGAGGAAGTTGTATACCTTGAATTCATAGAATCATAGAATCACAGAATCATGCAGTGGCCTTAAAGACCATCTAGTTCCAATGCCCTGCCATGGGCAGGGAAAACTTCCACTAGACCAATTTGCTCAGAGCCCCATCAAACCTGTCTTTGAACACTTACAGGGATGGGACATCCACAACTTTTCAGGGAAAACTACTGCAGTGCCTCACCACCCTCAGAGATTCACCAGATGTGTTACAAATCAAAAATATTCTTAAAATATAGAAAAATACCTTATGTAAAATCTTTTCTGAAAAGCCTGAGCTTAGTTTTCCAAATTATTTTTAACACAACTGCCCCCTCATTAAAATTGTATTGACTTTGTTTATTCATTTGTGAATTGTTTTCATTCCAATTATGTCAATATTCAGGGAATTTCCTCAAGTACTGGAACTTCACAGAAGGGCAGGCTTTGAGGATTAACAGTCTTACATCAGGACACAGGTTTTTTTAAGCAGCTTCATATTTTCTAAGAGTATTACTTACTTACATTTTAATTGAGCAATTAAAATTGTCATGGACAATCCAAACTCTGGATTCACAAGGTGCACCTAGCACAGTCAGTTATAAAAATCTTAATGGAAGAGCATTGAACTGGAGACTGAGTCTCATTTTATGTGCATAACAAAGTTATCTTTTCAAAGAGATCAAAAGATTAACTTGCATTTAGCTTGTCTCAGGAAACACAGAAACATTACTGATAAGAAAAGCAGGAAATGGGAAGCTTCAGATACTGTACTGCAGATTTTGTATTTGAAAGGATTTATGAGTCAAATTGGTCAGATTCCTGGATGCTCTGGCATTACAGCTTTTAAATCTGCTATATTGGAGCTATATAGATCCCACATTTAAATCTTTAACCTCCTGGCTAGCAGTTCTCAAATTGCAGAAGAGGCAAAAAAAGAAAGTACCTCTCTAATTTGAAATATTATCCTTTATGCAATAATGCATGTGCATATAGTAGTTCACAGATGAGTGGTGTTGCACAAAATCTACAGTGGAATGAAAAATATAAACATACATTAATTTCTTTACTATTATCATTACAAATGAAAATTTTCACACATCTGTTTTCTCAAGCTAAAGCTAAGATATATGCAGGAAGTCTCCAAAATGAAGACATATTCCCTTAAATGAAAATTATTCTTCACTTATCTGTCTATATAGATAAATCGCAACTTTATTGCTCTGAATTTCTTGCTCATTTCTCTCCATCTGGCACCAAAGAAAAACAGAAGATAAGAAATAAATTTCTAACCCCACATGATGACTAAGTATTGATGATATGTTGATGTCTAAGGACATTTATTTGCTCTACAACAGACACAATTACTACAAATGTCAAGAATCCTTGGGCAACTGGTCCCAAGGACAGGATCCCTCATCATACCTGCTAAAAAAATAGCCTGTAACCAGGGCATAACTGGGTCTCCCCCTAAAGGCTGCAATTGAAGTCCCTCTAGACATCAGTACAAGTCCCCCAGAGAGACAAGGGCAACACATCTGAATGCCATAAATCAGAAAGCTGTGGGCACTGTGAAAGCTTATTCCACCAGTATAATTTGGAAGCAGACACTTAAAACATCATCTTTTTACAGAAAGAAGATGTACTCTATAAAAAGACAAATATAAACCATCTGCACACTACCCACCTGGGCAGTAGGCATACCAGAGCAGGCAATGTGAGGGAAAGCCCAACGTGCAGCTCCCTCCCAGCCTCTCCTCACTCCTCCCTTACCTCTAACCCTCTTTTCTGCCTACCCCACCTGCACCAAAAGGCAGGAAAATTTATGTATCTCTGACCATTTGTGAGTAGAAGACTCACAAGAGCAGCAGCAGCAGTAGCTGCTCATCTCAGTAGCACATCTCACTGTCACTCTACCACGAGCATTCTTTGGTCTCTGCCTCTCCATTTCTCTGCCCATCCTTCCCCGCATCTGGGCTCTTCTTTCCCAGTTATCCCAGTTTCTCTCCACCTTTGAACTCCAAAGTAAAGGGAGGGAATACTCACAGACAAACTCTATTAAACTAAAGAAATTGGCTAAATGCCAATTACAGTTTGACAACAAAAGCAACACAGTGGCATTTTCCAGCTTAATGCAAAACTGTAGGATGTGATTTAAAACAAAACCAAAAAAAAACAAAACAAAAAAAAAAAAACAAAACAAAACAAAAAAAAAAGAGAGAGAACCAGCAAAAAAAAATTGTGCGGCAAACACAGTGCAGATTTACAGCTTGGATTTTAATCATGAGTTGAGCATACATCTTCAGAGACCCTGGGTGAGTCACTTCATTTCCTGGTGCATTAATTTCCCAAATTCCAGTACATAGATAATATGTAATGAATGCTGCTGTTTCAAAGCATGTCACAATAATCTCTGTAATGAGGTTTTTTAATAGAAATTGCTATAAAACTTTGAGGAATAAGACACACATATAGGGCCAGCAAATATGTTAATACCCTTTCTAATGATTCATTAGTATTTAAGATTTAACAGATAGGCCTGTAGCAATAATGCAGAAAGAGTGGCAAATATTCTTGCAGATAGCTGTTACCTCTAGAAAGAAAGGCCTTGAGTGTGGCAGTGCAGTGAAGCAGGAGACAGCTAGAAGGGAAACCACTCCAGGTACTTCTTTACCTGCAAATGTGACCAACTGGAAAACGGCCAGGCCAAAAAGGTTCTTTATTTTCAATGACTTTTCAGTGAAGGTAATGAAGCGAGTTGGCTGGGAGGGAGACTTTAGCAATTTCACACCTGCTGTGAGCAACCCTGTAGATTAGCTCTAACCCTGTAAAAGCCAGGTTAACTAATCCAGAACAAAAGTTCGGTGACAAGGGACACAACTTCCTTGTTCTCTATAGATGAGGGTCCACCAGCAAGAAATAATTCTGTTTGCTTTTTCTTATACTGCATCTAATTTAATTGAACAATCAAGCACCCCAAACTGGACTCATCTATAGGCAGTAACATAAGGGATAAGATTCTTCAGTACGTATACTTTAACCTCAAAGGAGAAGTTAAATGGACATCAGACATTCCTACAAAATAAATATTTGTAAATTAAATACAGTCACATTTTGGAGATACCTTGGTAAAGATGATTCAGAGAGGGAAAAAAAGTTTGAATCTAAAAGGCTTTCCAAGATGTAGAAAAGTAAAGAAAATACAATCTACCTGCTCAATTTCTTGAATTTTTTGTTCTTATACATACTGGCCTGCAAGAGGTAATGTTATATAAATTATAGTTCTATGATAAAATGCTTCAATCAAAAAAAAATTATTTTGCAAGAGGATATGAATTCAGGAATCCTTAATAAATGACCATGTTTCTGCATTTTTGGAACTGGAAAATTATATTTTTGGCTAGTCATCCTAACATAACACTGAATACCTGTCACTGTAGTGGTTTAGGTATGGTATTCTCCAATTCCATGTTCTCATTCCCCTTTCCCCTGCACTGGCCTGGACAAAAGAATTGGAAGCACTAAAGGTAAAGATCATGGGTTGAGATAAGAACAGTTTATTGGAAACAGCAACGGGATAAGAAAACAAACAGTAGCAGTAACAATATTAATAGCAGATGTGAACAAGAGAGTTAAGAATTCACATGCAAATGTTCAGCACTACACCCCTGCCCAGGTCTGAGATAACACTGGGACAATAGCAGCACCTTTATCTTACCTCGAGTTTGTGTCATCTGAGTTCCAGGTATCCTTGGAGGTATATTCAGAAGTGGGGGGTTTGGTTGTTGCAGATGCTGCCAGTGCCTCACAGCACCTTGAGGGCTGCTATGGAAAAATGAACTCCATCTCAGCCAGACCCAATACACCTGGAGATGGCTGAACACCCACCTGCCCATGGGAAGTGGGGAATGGATTCCTTGATTTACTTTGCTTGCACGCGCAGTTTTGGCTTTTCCTATTAAACTGTCTTATGCCAATCCACGAGTTTTCTAACTTTTCTACCCTTCCAATTCCCTGGTCCCACTGTCTGGGGAGTGAGCAAGTGGTTGTGCGGGGATGAGCTCCCGGATGGGGGTAATGTGAAGGTTAGATGGCACTAAATGTGGAGATAAGGAAGAGTATTTTCACAGCTTTTTCATGGAGATTATATGTGTTTAATGAGTGTCATCTGAATGTGTAAAACACCCATTTTAGTGACATATGGCTAATGGTGAGATATCCTAATGGTATGAAGGTCTGATTTAAGCAGTGGAAGAAACTCCACTGCTGAACAATTTTTGAACACCATGAAGCACTACTGCTACCAGCTCTCAAGCAAAAGGTGTGTTGGGAGGAGATAAGAAAGTCTGTGGAATTTTTAAGTTCAATGTGTAAGTAACATTCCTTTGATGTGCTCATGGCAGGAGTTTCTGCCTGTGAGGCCTTGTTGAACTTGGGGAAGTTCATGTGTCCGTGTGTGAAGGGGAAAGTTTAAAGCAGCCATTCAGAGTACTCGTCTGCATTTAAATAAAACAAAAGTGAAATGTATGATGGAAAAATGAAGACAGTTGTGAAGACAATTAAAAAGGCCAAGTTGATCTACTTAGAAAAGAGAGAGAAAACCTCAACAAATAAACCAAATAAAATATCCAGTTAATTTATTTTGTTTATATTTTTTATTTACATGATTGCTTAACGATAAAAAATTAACACTATGCATCTTTCTTCAATCTAAGCCTTTTCTGTTCAGTGATCTTGGCTGCAAATGTCTACTATTGATTAGGTCAATAAGGTATCAGAAATTTCCTTAGAAATATTTTATGAATTTTTCTATTTTTATAATAGGAAGATAGTACTGGATTTGTATTCAAGACCTGTTAACAATTAGTCTATGCATTTCCATCCTGTAATAACATGAAAGAAAACATTTGAAAGATGTGAAAAAACCTAATTCACAAAGAAAAGTAAAGTAAAGTACATTTGGGTCTCTAACTATTTAATGTACTAATACTGCATATTTGACTATGTTTGTTTCATTCAGTTTAATTTTTGTATTCCTGCTGACATCTCTGATTTTATTATTTTTGCAGAAATATTAAAGTTTTGTTTAAATGAAAGAAAAACCAAAGCAGAAAGGCTTCAAGGTTCTCACACAAATCTGTTTTGAGGACAGGAAATGGAACTTTCTGTTTCAGAGCATAGTCATTTTCATACGCCTATTATTTTTCCTGAATTATCCTTTTTCTACTTCAACTCTACTTTTTATGTCCATCATACTGCTAAAAAAACTCTGTTAAAAGTCTGTTTAAGGAAATGAATGTTGCTGGATTTTTTCTCTTTCTGGCAGAGGGTTACAGAGCTGTTTCCTAAACAATGCCCTCAAATACAGCCTGGATGTGAAAACTTCCTGCAGAGGCAGTTCACTTAAGGTTGAGGCTTTCCTTAATTATAGGATGTTGTCAGCTTAGAAATTTCTCCAAGAAAGACCTCTAACTTTTATAAGGCAAAGAACTTTCTAAGTTTTTAAATGGCCTTCAAAATCCAGGGAGAAAGTTAGAGAGCAAACATTGCATCCTTTCTATACAGCATCCTTAACTTCTTTATGTTGATGCATCCAGGACCAGACACAGGCTACCTTTCTAGTAAAGAAAGTTATCTCATGCTTCTTAAGCCCTTTCTGTGGACCTTTATTGGGAAAAAGCTTGGTATATAGCAAAGTGACAGTTAATAATTTTCTGATAATGCACATCTCTCCTACAAGATCAGTTCAAGCCGACAATGCCATCTAAAATCTCCCCCAACACACACAAAAACAGAAAAGCAAAAGCAAAGAAGACCATCTCAAACACCAAATGCCAAACCCAAATATCCTGGTTTCCACAAAAATGCCTTGGTAGAATACATGGCCACTTCTTTCTTTTCCACTTTTTGATCTTGAACTGTCTTTAAATGTTGGAAGAGGTACAAAACCAACCACTCAAACTGCCCCTTGAAAGAAGCATTCTATAGAACAGATGAGCAAACACTTCCCCTAAAACTGCCCCGCTTAGAGATATTCAAAATGGAAAACAAACAAAAAAAAAAATTGCTAGCAAACTTTTGAATGAATAATGAACTAAATGCTGTCCACTATAAACCTTGGAGAGGGATTAAGAAGGACACAGAAAATATGTAAAAACAACTACATCCTGTCAAATTTTTACATCGGTAATGAAATGGAAAAATAACCCAAATCTAAAGAAAAATTTTAAATTCTGTTCTATTGTAATGATTTAAGCTGGAATTTTTTGGCGGTAGTTTAGGCTTTTTTCCTATCTTTCCACCCCAAATACACTGCTACATAACAATCCTCAAGTAAAAATCCCTTTCCTACCAAAATTCAGAAGAGATATTTCTCATGCATGTTGTTGCTTTGCAGAACTTCATTTGTTTAGACAAAGCCAAACAAAACAACAGAACTTTTACAAGAAAGGTATCACAGTCAACTGTGAATAAATGCAGCCAAAGAATATCTGCTGCAATCATTTGTTTTAGTAAAAGTAGAATAATTGTGCCATAAACTCCTGCGTGATACACTGCAACGTATTACATCTGTATTATGCTAATGTAGCTTCAAAGAAATCAATATTTATGCTGACATAAAGCTGTGGTGAGTCATATTCTCAATTAGTGTCTTCAGTTTGAGAAGGAATACCAGAGATTTTTCTTTATTTTCCAAAATTTAGCCTGTAATTTTGTTCACTGATTTCTAAATAGCTGAAAGTTTAATTGCATCTATAGGGCTTCAGAGCACCCCTTTAAAAATCATCACAGGTTATTTTAAGAAGATTTAACTTTTAAATTTAACTACAGTGACCACATAGATATTTTTTTTCATTCATATGGTCATAACAAGAGGCACTGATCTCTGACAGATTTTTTTAAACTATGTGTGTGACCCAGAGGAATCATGAAATGCCTGTGAAGTACCACATCTGCCAAAAAAAAGGCTTATCAACTATACCAACATAACTACCCTAATATACTGATGCTGCTATCAGTCAAATATATTATGTTCTTATTTTGATGGTTGAAATCTACTTCTCTTAGTCAAAATCGTGTGGAAAGCCCCTACCAGTTTTAAATACATCACACTGCTTCTAGAGACTAAGCCAAACAAGGAGTGGCAGAGGTGGCTGGGGCTGTCCAGCCTGGAGAAGAGGAGGCTCAGGGGAGACCTTATCGCTCTCTACAGCTGCCTGAAGGAGGGTGTAGCCAGGTGGGGGTCAGCCTCTTCTGCCAGGCAATTAGTGACATGATGAGAGGACATGGCCTCAAACTACACCAAGGGAGGTTCAGGTTGGACATCAGGAAGAATTTCTTCATGGAAAAGCTTGTTAAGCATTGGAACAAACTGCCCAGGGAGGTGATGGAGTCAGCATCTCTGGAAGTGTTCAAGAATTGGCTGGACGTGGCACTTACTGCCATGGTCTAGTTGACAGGGTGTTGATCAGTCAGAGGTTGGACTTGATAATTTGTAGGTTTATTTTCCAGCCTAAATTATTCTGTGATTCTGTGGTTTTGAACCACTCAAAGTGAAAAATTGCAGATCTTTCTTTTCATACAATTTTGTCTATTTTTAGTAGATTTTTTCTTTATTTCTGTTAAAGTGAAAGAGGTATTTTTTAAGGTAGTGATCTGAATTTGTGATGTATGAGTGTTCAAAGGCTTACCAGAATAATCTGATGCATTAGGCACACAGGAATTTAAACAGATAATCTGAGGTAAACCTTGCTGGGATAATTTTAGAGTTGGTTGACTGAATTTAGGTTGATCAGAAATAGAAATAACCAGAGACCTTGACTTAGCAGGCAGTTAATTCCTAAAGATCTAATGGGAGAGGGTTCTTTGTGAACACAATGGACTGTCACACACAACACTTCAGGTTTTGGGTTATTCAAACTAACATCCAGGATCAAGAGGTCTGAGGTCAAAATTGCATTTTTCAGCTTACTTGCATTGGTGTTTGTGTCCATTACAAACTATATTTATTTTGTGGCTAATGGGAAACGTGGTTATATAGAATTATTATTTTGTTTGATTATTTTTCGAAACACAGAATGAAAGATACACTGTTGTTATAGCTGTATTTTGTCCCTGGATTCCTGGGATTGAAAGTTTTGTGTGTTGTTGTTTTTTTGTTGTTTCTGTTGTGGATGATGGCAAATGGTATTTCCTGGACATTATTTCTCAGTCTCAATGGACTTTTTTTACACAACTGAATCAACTACATTTTTTATCAGGCCTGAGACAAATACATATATGTCCCCCTTTCATTTAAGTAGGAATTCTATTGNGCTGAATGAATTAATCAAGTGGTGAATAAATTCTTCTGAGAACAAAGATACAATTTTCTGGCATTCTGGTATTAGTCATTCTTTGTACAGGATGGGTAGCATTAAAAGCATCTTAAATAGTTCTCAGTTTGCTTTTCTGAAAAGATTTTGACAGTGTTAATTACTTCTGCTAACAGAAATTTCTGACGCTTACATGACCTCCTGCTGCATATGAAAAAGGCTGTCATGATTGGTGTACTGATAAAAGCAAGGAAAATCCCAGGAACTGAAATTAAATGAAACTAAAAAAAATCTTACCCTTAACATTATCATGAAAGAATTTCCAGTTACTTCACCAAAACACAGATGATACTTCTTCTGGTGGGGGAGCAGGGATTTCTGTATGACGAAATGAACTCCTTTGGAATGTAGCAACAACATGCACTGATGGCGAGAGAGAACAGAAGCACAGGACTCTCCTTTAGCACTTACCACCTACCACTCCTTCCAAGCGGCCATTTTATCTCTAACTGAAAATAAAGTTATTCCAGCATGTTGGAGAGAAAGCACAGAACATTTTTGAGAATCATATGAAAAAGTGCGTAGGCTGTTAAGGATCTTTCTTTTAATACATTATGGCAAATACACTCCCAGTACAGAATAAGGAGATTTATTACCATTAAAAGGTATTTCAGTTCAGAGAGAGAATAAAATAATCCACCCCGAAGAGCTGTGTTCTCGGTGATTACATTTTGACCTCAATTCCTGCTATATTCCCTAGTGAATTTGTCCATACAATAATGTTTCCCCTGCTGGGACCTAGTCCAACACCACCTAAAATTAGATTTTTCTATTGATTTTTATGGTCATTTCCTTCTCAAAATCAGTTGTTGTTACACCCATAAAAAAATTTCCATGCTCACTGTTCCATCATAATATATTTTGAAAAGCATATTGGAGAAATCCCACAACGTTAAGCTGCATGTTTAACCTCAGAGAGACTCATAATACTCATGGAAGAATACAAATCCTTATAATCCATTGCTGTGCTACAATTTTTTTTCTCATTTTATTTTTACAGGATGAAAACTTCCTGTCACTATGAAAGTTAGCTTTAAAAAGAGTATTTAAAGGTATTTTTGTGACTCCTCAATCATATTGCCCATTAAAACTGTATAAAAATATTTGCTTTATTCAAAATGGAGAGGGAGGATTGCTAACATGATAAATATTATAAATGGAAACAATACAATGGCAAATTACTGTCAACAAACACCCAAAGTGAGCAGAAAGAATTTTTCTCCTATAAATCTCCCGAGACTGAGAGGCAGCCACAGGCTATGCAGAACCCCAAAAACTCCCCATAGGCTGTGCCAGCTACTGGCAACCTCCTGCTGTATGGCTGCACTCCTTCTCTTGTATTAATACATATTTTTTTTCAGGGATGCTTTGCAAACCTTTAATTATTGCAGAATAATTTTGGACAACACAAGATTTTTCACCCCAGAGAAGCAGTTATTAGGTCAGAAATCAGCATGCAGGTGAATTCAATATTCCTTTTTAAAACTTATTTTTAATGCTGAAAACTGTACATCTTGCAGGCATGAAGCAATAACACCAGAAGTTCTAAGAACAGTCTCCTGAGCTGTGGACTAATGAGCACCTGATGTCTTAATTTACACAAACAGATGAAAAATCACACCAAAACTTTCAGAAAAAATGAGAATTCCAGTGACACTGCTGCTACCTGCAGGAGCAGCTTGTCTTAGCCCTTGGAACTTCACAGAAATTTGACATGCATGAAAAAATTTGAAACTGCAGAGCATTTAATCATATAGGCACTAAAGCCTGTTAGTAGATCTACAGGATTCACAGATTCATGGAATTGTTAGGGTTGGAAGAGACTTCTGAAGATGATGTAGCCCAACCCCCATTCACCAAATTCGAGATTCAGGAAGGCTCTGAAGTTCAGCTAGAGTAGTTTTAATTGGAAGCAACTAGAAGTTTTTATTCAGGCACCATTACTCAACTGTGCAGGACATCTTTCTGGAAAAATAACCTAATGGGCAAGAAAAGCTCTGGCTGAGAAGGAGTGAGTCACTCTCCAGCTGCCACAGCAATATCCTGCTGCAAACCCTCAGTTACAGAGAGTCCAAGAACAGAAACCAAGATGAAAGACAATTTTCCTTATCCTGATTTGGTGCAATCCACCTCCGAAGTGCAAGCACTTTGAGCTTGCCTACAAGACTTTAAGCTTGTACTTACGTGATGAGCACTACCATGCTTATGCTTGCATGCTGAATGGTGTTGCCCCAATTGAGAGAGCATCTTTCTCAACTCACCTAGATGTTGACAACTGTGTTCTCTCAAAAGAGTAATTTTGGGGTTCGTTTTTCTGGGGTTTTTTGGGGTGGTTTTTTTTTTTTTGTTGTTCAGATATTAACTGGTGAGTGAAGTCAGTGGCAGCATGTGATGCAGCATAACACAGGAGCTTAAACAGGACCTATTATTACCTTGCTGTTAAACTCAGCAGACATATCTAGATTGGCTAGTAAGTTTTTAATAACACACATTTTATTACCCCCTGGATCTAAAACAGAGACACAGGTGATCCTATAACTCCCAGTATGTTTAAGATACTGAGTCACAGGCTGAGGACATCGCCCACATCTCCTGTTCTGCTCTGTCTCTGTGAAGCTCTGCACTGTCACTTAGGGTTAGTGAAGGAAATTTTGGTGAGAGAGAGCATTTGGTTTTAAAGGCATTCCCAGCTGCTGCTGATCTCATTTGTATTTCAACTCCAGGTCAGTATTCTGAAGATAGTCTCAATTAGGAAGCATTACTAAAGCTGACTTTTTAAAGAAAGATGTGCAACAGCAGAGGAAATTTGCAAGTCACATAAATCACACATTACCTACTGCATGTGAAGCACTGGGAATTGCCATCCTGTGTTCTGGCTCAGCACAGACTTACACGCACATAGTAAATGCTGAGGACTGAGATCTAAAGAGGTACAAATTTACATTATAGTCCTGTTGGCAAGCAATCAAGAAGCTGGAATGATGACATAACATCCAGATTGACCATGCAAAGCAGGTCAATGTGTTTTGTTTATGAAGAATGAGGACATTTGTGAACCTAAGCATGTAGGTTTGCTGTAAATTCAACACAGACTGACGCTCTCCATTTTTGGCTGCATGAAACTAGGTGCTGTAATAATTCTCCTCTTCCAGTGAAAATGAAACCAGTTTTTCCATTTACTCTTTTTTTTTTCTTTTCTTTTTTTTGAAAATGTTGTGGTGGCTGAGATAGGGCTGGAACAGGGGTGGAGGGCAACATGCCCTGAATACCAAACATAATTGTAAAAGCTCTACTGCTAATGTTCAGCACCTAAAACACTAGTTATAGAAATAAGATGTGCCCAAGAATAGCTGGAACTGAGGCCAGAGGGCACAGACTGACCCTAAATCATGGGGCCAAACCCTTATGGGTTACAAAACAGGGAGACTAACCAGGTCTTAGGAATGCTCAGAGGCCACACAGAAGTCCTGAATGAGGTTAGGTAATCACAAAAAGATGGTGATGATGAGGTCATAAATGCAGAATGCACATCTTCCATAGTGCAGCCCAGGAGCCAAGAGCCTACAAGGACTGCAGTGTTGTGAATTTGTATTTACCACAACTCCCTCTCTATCCTACAGCAAAGACAACACAACTGCTGTCTCAGCAGTATAGCTGTAAATGATTACTTTAGGAGCTATCTTGGACAGAGTTGAAGGAATCACTTTTTTTTTTTTTGTGCAACCAGAAGGAATCACAAGTGAAGTGTGGAGTGCCCCCAGACACCCCAGTGCACAGCAATCTTTGTGTGGCTGCTAACCATTTTCTCCCCTAGAAGACATTAAAACATTTCTCTGAAGGAAGAACAGATTTGAGAAGCTGTCACAGTAGCTTCTATTTACTGTGAAGGGAAATCCTTAAAAATAGATGGGCTGAAGTCTCAGTAGAGAAAACTCCCCTCCCCAGTCTGGCCAGTACTGTTGCCACAAGCCTGTAATTGCTGTAATTTGCAAGTTTGTTATGGAGGGGAACTAACGAAAAACACCATCCAGGGCTGTGTTGCTGCTGAGTAGGGAGAATCCATAAGTCCAAATCGCTGGAAGAGCAAAAAATAGTTCCTTTCTCATAAATGAAATATTTTTTCCTGAGGATTTTCAAGTAGGCTTGAAAATCTATTACTCAAAGGTTTTAAAACTTCACAGTAAGTCATGACTAAATGTCTATATTTGCATGAACACACACAATCAAAACTAAATTATTTAAGCTTAATCTACAATTTTATACCATTTAAGTGAAAATTATTTCAGTGAAAGTTTTGAACATGCACTAAATGACACATCCATCTTAAAAAAGAATCTGAAAGCCTCATTTTTACTGGATTTTATGCACTTACCTCTTTTGAATTTAATAACTTCTTTCTTGATTACAAGCTTATCATAAAAGATAAAGCAACCAAGTAAGAGCATGATATATCTGCAGTTAGTGCAAATGGTAATTGTATTCTCCTGAATAAGGATTTTCAAGAGACTCCTATCTTGCATGGCTGTGCCTTTTATTAGGGAAACTAGATGGAAGTTGAATATTACCTTTTAAATTCTGTAGCTTATTCAGGAAATCCATCTCCACTTTAATTGCACTTTCCTCTGTAGGGTAAAAAATTATTTTAAAGCTCTTAGAATTTGAAGGTATTTTAGGGTTTAATTTTCTTTGAAAACACAAACATGACAAACAACCCATCCTTCAAGATAGATGGATCTCCACAATTCTGAAATTAACTGTGAACGAGGTCTAAATATTTAAATCTTTTTTCATGAAAGCTATTAAGACTAAAGGTTATTGTGAGGCTATTTATGCTAGTCTAAGTTCCAGTGAACAGGAAATACAGGGTCCTTTAGGTTTTATAACTCACTAATGCAGGAAGGCAGGATGCAGCCACTGTACATCCCCAGTTTTCAAGGGAATATGTGATGGAAGGAAGTTCTGTCCTTCAAATAAATACATAAAGCCCTTTCCTTAATCCTGAACGAGGAGAGCTTCTTCACAATATGAATAGAGACTTTAGCCCTTAAGAGTTTAAAAATTGCTTTGATTTTCCAGAATAGCAACAACAAACATAAGTATTTACTTATGACATTTGCTACAATTGCTTCCCACAACTGTAAACTGTAGCAGGATACTGAGAAAATAGCTCATTTTGGGATAAACACAGCACTGAGGATTACTGTAACAACAAATGTATTAACAATTTGCCAAGATTATTCAATATGAATAGTTTCTTCAAGAACTTGTACAGCTTAGTAAAATAGAAATGTTTAATAGAAAACAAGCATCCAGATCTTCTATGGCCTTATTATATTGTACTTGCACTTCATGAAGTCATGCAACTCAGAAGCCCTCATTCCCCTCATGAGATCCATGTGTATTTCTATGCTCTGAATGAGCTCTTGCCATCCTTGCAGGAGTGGTTGCTTCCATTAGAATTCATTTAGCATTGACTGCTCTCCTATTTTGTCTCTCTGAAACAGAAAAAATGGCAAACAATCTGCATTTTGACTTAGTGACTGATTTATCAGAAAGATCATTGGGGTGAGTGTGCTGAAACATAAGTCTCTGAAGAGACTCAGCATTTGGTAGCCCGAGGGGAAGAGACCTCCCCATCAAGCCCAGTCAGCAAATGCTGACTTGCAAAGCTGTCTCCTGCCCTGCAGCTGAGTGTTCTGCAATAAATACCATGGGATGAGCATGAGAGCATTTAACAACCGCTTTGCAAAATACAGTTATTACACAACATAGCAAGTGGAAAAGGATCAAGTTTTGGTGGTCCATACTTGCTCTTTGTTTTGTGGAGGGGTGGGAGATCAGCCAATAATTACATTTCTAGTAATGACTTAACCCAGCCATAAGCATCACACTTATGGTCAGCTGCATTATACCAAGTCACACATAATTTACAAGCATTGCTAAACAAATAAACCAAAATCCCCTCCATCAGCAGAAAATACTTTCATCACCTGGTTAAGAAGAAAAGACTAATTACAGGTAGACATGGCCTTGCTATAATTCTTTGAGATGTTATTCAGGTTTTGCTTTGAATTAGCACACTTCTGTGTGACTCTGACATAAATTAAAAGCTTTATGTGTTGAGAGAAATTAAAACATCCTGTTAAGATACACCAGAAGCACACAGTCAGAAAAACTGCCACGCTCAGACACCAATGTATCTTACCACTTCAGCACAGAATACTGAAAAACTAAGCATAGTTACATACTAGCAGTGCTTGTTCAAAGAAAACACAGGCCTGGATAATACTTGAGGCGGGAGGGAGGGGAGGATACTGCCCCAAGCTAAAGATTCAAAGCATTTAGAAACCAACAGTTTTGACTAAAATATTTCCTACATAGTTGTAATGTAGCTAAAATGGATGCACAGACACCATATCCTGAATAAACTGCTATGTTAACATAACTGTTACCTCTAATGTCAGCAATTGAGAGCTCTTTGGTAATTGTTAGCATCTTAAAAAACATGCAGCAATTTGAACTGAAGTCTTCAAAACTACAACATACACCCTGCTGTTCTGCATTTAATATGAGTAACACACCACAACTGCCAACATTTTCAGTTCTTGAATCTGAGCATACAGTGTGCACACCTGCAATCTTAAAAAATTCCACTTCACTCACAGCAAATGCTGATCTCAGTTAAAAACCCCTTTATTATGAACAATCCAAACCAGAAATTCTAATACTTTACAGTAATAATTTCAATGCATAATTTAAGAAAATTACTCATTTTTCAATTCTTTTCCCCTGTACATTCCTTCTTCTGTGTACATACTTTACATAGTAGCATAATTATAATTTCCCATTGGGATTACCATACCAATAGTTTGAACCACATACAGCGCAATTTGTTTGGTTCAAAGTCATGAACTCCTTCCTCAAAGGCTTCCTGAATTTCTTCCACAGCAGATAATGCTGCTGCCACAGATCTGTGAATCAGAAGTGCTTTCTTCAAATTTCAGGCTCTCACTGAACAAGCTGTTCAATTTCAACATGAGAAGTTGACTGATGACAATTAACAATCAAGAAGCTGCACTATATTCTCTAAGCATTTTACATGGTAGGCATGTAGTTCACTTTCTTCGGGCTGGGGAGAATCTGAAAGGAAAAAGAATCCCAAGATTTGAATTTCTAGTTGATTCTTAATATAAAATTACTTTTCCAAAGATTGCATCAAATGCCTTGCAAGAATTCATGCTGGTTTATGACTTTAACCTCTGTACTAATGAGTAGCAAATTAGATGCTAATACTTCATGTTGTGAAGTCTGTTTTGGTTTTTCCTTGGGTAGGAGAAAGCAGGAAATGTAAAATAATAATACCATGTTGAAAAATTCTCCCACATGTACTCAGAAGAACAATCTACCATTTTAGCCCAATTATCACTGTTAAGTGATCAAAGCTTTAAAGCACAGACTGGTTGAGAACCTTAATGGAGGAATATATTAATGACAATATTGACAACATATTACACAACTGTAAAATGTAACAATTTCAGTTGCATAAATCTTTTATACTCCATATTTTATTATGTAAATACTTACTGAATTAAAAATCAGTAGTTCTGTCTGGGACTTCATGTTCTATATCAATACTCTAATAGATGGGGATTAATGTTACAAGGTGCTAGTCTGTAAAAGGTGCATATTTCTACCTTGTTGATTTAACATGGTATTTTGAAAAGTCTCTGAGCAGTGGTACCTCTGCTGTAAAGAGAAATACAAACTTACCTATTTATTATCAGTATATGAAATGCTGTATTGTTATGTTTAATGATTGACTTAGTAAAGGCTGAGTTTGAAACAACAGTACATTCACAAAATGAATGGATTTGGGTGACAGCACAGGAAAAATTATCATGAGATGTTCTATCAAAAATACATTTCCTCCTTATTAGGATACCAGCAATGGTCAATGTAGACAAAATTTGTGGCAAATCTGTTATGCAAATACTATGGAAACCTGGTATTATAAGCCCCTCAATCAATAAACCTATTTGAGTATATCTATAGAACAATTTTAATTAATAGGAAAGCTCATTACCTTAAAATGAGACATTATCACGTCCTTTCAAGATTAGACCAACTTGATGCGACCCATTATTAACTACTGAATAAATCCATTATTAACTACTGAAACTACAGCTACGGACCAGTGTTTGAATACCTTTAATGCTAAATGTTTTTCAGCTGAACCTGTTGTACTGAAGATACTCAAACAAGTTATGTTCAGTTACTTGAGTAAAAATCTCAAGCTCTCAGAATGTCACTAACTCACAGCATGGTATTTCAATGTTGTAATAATGCTCTGTTCTGATACCTTCTCTGTGTAGCTCAACACTCTGAGGCTGAGCATGGGTAAGGAAAGTCAATGCTAAAAGAATTTTTCTTATCACTATCTTTAGACTTAAAGATTTGCAGAACTGTACTGTGAAAAGGATTTTTGTTGCAAGCATGATCAGACCTATGTTTCAAAACTAACCTTGGCAATTACCTAAGGTCTTTACCTAAGGAATTTTTCTCCATCTGTATCTATAAGATGCCTAACCACAAACCATATTGCTAACTGTGATTTTAGAGACAAAAAATCCTTTCAAAAAATTGTAGCACAACAAAAACTTACTGTGATGATATAAATTGAAATGCTTTAATGATGGAAAAATAAAGAATTGGCATTAGGGAGAAGAAAGACCTACTTTTCTTCACTAAAGAATAAGCCTCATCTATTCTTCTCCTTATGGATGGATTCTTCAAAGTCACTTTTGCCTGTAGCACACACAAACACACAAACCACAATGAGCTTTTTTCCCCCACATGATCCCACTTTAACACCAAAGTTTAGAAAATTACAGTAATTCATCAGAGCATGAGATGTAGGAATTTTTAGAATTAACATGACTGTATCATCATATAGACTGCTTTTATAAGTATATAAGTAGTCACAAATGGCAAAGGAGAAGCTGCTTCTTTACCATGTTGTTTAATCTCCCAGCCTCAGGAACTATGCAACTAAAATAAAACAGAATGACTACTGTAAACTTTATTATTATTTACTTAGAGATTACTGTATTGTTTACAGCATAAAAGCATAACTTTACAGTTTTTTCAAAGATTTCTCAAATACTAACCTTCTGATAGTTGTGAAGCAAAGCCCAAAGCGAAGCTGCTCCTATTCTCTGAACAGCAGGACTGTTACTTTCCAAACAGGCAGACAGTACTGCAATCGCTTGATCTAATGAGACAAATAAAACAAAAATGAAACCAATGCATCTAGAAAATATAATCAAGAGCAATGTAAATATATTTACATGCCTCAGTAGATTGATGCTTGGAGTACACTTATTTTTATGAGAAGTATGGGTATGGCAGAGGAATTATAGAAACTTTATTATCGATTAAATTTCAATATGCTCGTAAAATCAGCGCAGTACATTGAAAGAAGTGTTAAAAACAATATAGCAAAACAAAAACAAGTAATGAAAAAAGTTAAGCCACCAGTAATAAAACATAAACATTATGTATAGCCATCAACTATGCTTAGGGACTGAGTAAGCTATGAAACTGTTTCATAACTCCCAGTAGCTACAATAAGAGCCACATCAGGATGGATATTAAGATGTTTCTATTTTCCTTCATACTTATTATGCAGATGATTTGCAACCACTGAGAAATATTTGCCATCCCACTGTAGGTGCCTTAATTTTCTAGCATTGCTCTGAAGCCAGACTCTTCAACTTTGCTTGTTCAATTCACAACAAAAACTCATAGATTATGTAACTGAATAATGTATATTTAATTCAGGCAGTAAATCCACATCTTAGGGAAAAAAAAGCATGGACACCATGGAAAAACCTGCTGAGAACTTATAACAAAGACAGGAACATTCTCTCTGCAATTCAATGGGGGAAAGAAACGTGCCTTCCACAAACAACCATGAAAAAGTTCTGAACACGTTCTTACATTAAATATACATGCTATGACATAACTTTATCATTATTGTAAACATTTTCTGTACATGACAGGACATAAAACTGTTTGTCTCAACATTCACGATTTGCACAAGCTAATAAAGTTTTGTCCAACTGAAAGATAGGAACTTCAGTTATTTGAAACTGACTGACATAAAGAATCCTTCAATCCTTTCTGAAAAATTAGCCATTTGAGAAAACTGCAAAAATCCTTTCATTCATAATGTGTTATTATATCCAAATGATCTGCCTAACAATGAATCTTGATTTTCTTTTTAGAACTATTTATTTGCTTTTCCTTCTATTATGTATTATGGTAGTTGTCTCTCTGCCAAAATATGTGCTCTGTATTACTTCTAAAAAAATAATTTTTATAAAAATGCTCTTCTAAAAAACAACACTGAGTTCTTGGTCAGTAACCCAAGCTGCCATGAAAATATAGTCTTCTGGAAGCAACAATATTCTCAGAGAACAGCAGTTTGCATACCCTTCAGATACTTACCATTACCTAATATCTTTGGTTTATTAGCTGGACTAAAACATATGTTATGTAGAATAAGAAGTGCTAGATGTTGGCTGCTCTTGTGCTTGTATTTACACATTTCAATGATCTGGTCTAAAAACCCATTTATCTTCATGACCATCTGTTGTCCATCTTCTCCAAAAGATATGTTCAGTAGCAGCTTTAGCCAGCATTCCACATTACTGGAATTTTTATTACTTCCTTTTGGTAATGAAAGAGACAAAAAGTTCTGCAGGAAGTTACTCTGTTAGGAGGAAGAAAAAAGGTTTTAGAATTTATAGTATTCCATGGCTTGTTCGCTGCTGTTTGACCTTCCAATCTACATACTTGACTAAACACTAGTACTGTCATTTATTTTACATATTACAGGCAACCCATTATTATTCAAAGATTTTTGAAAAAATTAACATATGAAAAAAATCTACTGCTTGGTTAAAAAGTGAATATGGTAACATAAATTTTTTTCTATAATAATTTATGCAGTGTAGATACACAGAAGTTGATCCAACACAATATATTTCTTTAAAGGCTAATTCCCACCACTACAAAAGCTTTTTGCTTTGTTCTTAGTATTGCAACCTAAAAATAAGCTAGAAACATTTTAAAAGAATCAATGCACTACTTAGATAATGTATTCTTGATTCCTTGTTTATTATTTCATGTTATTAGCAAATGTTAAAGTTATCACAGAATGTCTTGAGTTGGAAGTGACTCATAAGAACCTACAGCACCACTCCTCCCTTCACTGACAGCCAGAGGAATGTCCTCTATTTTTGTAAGCTTTGAAGAAAAAGAACTGTGCACTGGTATGACATACACTATCTCAGGGTTTGCCTCCACTTTCAGGAGGCTCTGAGAAGGTGAAAATCTATCTCCCTGTTGCAAGAGGGAGGTGTTCCAACATAAATTCTTCTGATGAAAAAGTCCTTGACTAAATATTCCCAGCCTCACTGAATCTTGACAACATACACAAGCAGTTGGTTGAAAGCAAGCAACCCAGCAAACAAACTCATGGTGGTTTTCTTCAAGTGAATATAATATTGGTACTTTAATTTTCACAAAGGGTATTGGTTATTCAGCATTGCTTATACTTATGAAAACAGCCCAAGGGAGAGAAGGAAGACTATCACACTAGAGTGAAACTCAGAAGATACTAAAAGCAAAAACAATTCACAGAATATAACAGCTACTACAGAAGAGATCTCACACTCTTTGTTTCTATCAAAAAGTTTGAGTATTAGCCACTTTGTAATGGTATGACCAGGTTTTACATAATTAGCATCACAAAAAGATCTCTTTCCCCCTGCATTTCTAACAGGTAATTAGATCCAAGAACAGAACATTGTTAATGGAGATCAAAAGAAATTGTTTCAATTATTAAATTACTGTAAAAGATGCTAGAAACAAACACACCTTTTGTAATTTCTGTAGTGTTAGCTCATCACGTCACTACTACAGTTGACTTTCTACATGGTCTGACTTCTTTTCTCAAGGTTTGAATTTATTTAAATGATCAAAGTTTAAGGGAAACAGATTTTTTAAAGAACATGTGATAAAACAGAGTAAAGATCATTCTATATATGAAATATATGAAGGAAAAGACATTACATACATTTGTGTAATAAGAATAGATTTTTATCTATTTATTTACTGACATCTTCCTAAAACTTTTATAAAGGTTATGTTTCACACAGTAAATCTAATGATTCATACAATGTTTAATTTCTTGTTCATTCACAGGTAGTTGTTTGTTCTACTCACTTTCATGATCCACTGGTGATTGCTATCAATATATATGGGTATTAAAAATGTCACACCCCACTGAAACAGAGAGGTTATAAAAAGCTCTAGCAAAAATTGTCCCGACTATGAATGTAACTGAATTCCACTCTGCTCTTAGGGAACAGTAACACAGCTGAGAAGACACAATGGATTTGACTCCCACAGAAGCATTTCTGTATGATCACAGGATACTCCATACTAAAATATGAGGGTTTATTAAAAAGGAAACTGTATCCATTGCTAAAATAAAGATTACCATTTACTTACCTTCTGAATAATGCCTTTACAGTCATGAGACAGCGCAAGGTTAGATATTAGACAAAAGACCACCTGCTGAACTGGGCTGTTATCATTTGACACATGAGAAGCCAATTTCAAGATGTTATGCATTAATGAATTGCCAGCTGCACTTCGCGCAGACGGAAGTGACGATTGTCCACCACTGGCCCAACACAGTGAAGCACAACCTTAAAGCAATGAGACATTTTTCATATTAGAAATTCAGATCCGTATTTAAAAGAAAAATCTATAGAAAGAGCAGTGCAACTGTTCAAACAATGAGATGGAACTTTTCAAAAGATTTGTTAGGTGTCTTTTCTTCCAACCACAATGAAATCAATGGGACATGCTTTGAATAGAAATGTGCCTGAATGTGGCAGTTTACTGGAATAGGCATCTACTGTTCTATTGTTCTAGAATGTAAGAGGAAATTCTGCTGTTAAATAGAAGCCATTGCTCCGTCTCAGAAAGTCTCCTTAAAAACCAGAACATGTATCTAATTATACAATTATTTGGCAGTTGAATCTGAAGGGCTCCTCTGAAACTGGTTCACAAAAAGAGGTCTCTGTATAATCTGAAAGGATTAATATAAATTTCTTAGAATATTTTTCTGAGAAATGTAAGCACTGTCTGCAGCTGTCCTTACACTGTAAGACAGAAGAATGCACACTCCTGTGCAACAGAGCTACAAGTTTAAATTAACACAGCACCAGGGGACAACTATGTTACCAACATAATATAGATACATGCCTTCTGCACAAATATAGATATATGTCTTTTTTTAGTGGCACTTGCCATCAGCAACAACAGTTAACTTCCTACATGGCAAAAGTAAACAAAAATGAGACACTGCTTAACTGTAACAAATATTTACAAGCATTTCTCTGACTACACTGGGGAGAAGTGGTTAAGTAGTTCAGAGCAGGTAAATTCGGGATACTTCATAAGCCAGCTAGTCCAAACAGAAAGAAAAAAACATGATTGATCAGACAGCACTTGCTCTTATCAGCAAGGAAAATAAAAATGCAGCCTACAGTCACTCAGAGTTAAGAAACAAGAAAGACCATCAGAACTTCAGCTTGATTTCTCGCACAAAGACAGGACACTACATTTTATTTTATATTCTGTAGCTGACTAATACACATCTTTCTTTGGTGCATATTAAAAAAAAATTCTTTATGAAAAAAAGCCATTGCAAACTCCTTTAAGGTCTGGAGACATTAAGTTAAAAAAAGAGTCATATTTTAACCATGTTAACTCTTTTATGGTATCTTGACAGGGAGAAAGGAACAGACACTTCGGTGTCTTTTCAAGCCACTTGCAAACTATTATCTATGATTTGCTAAATTGAAATAACCAGGATAGGGAATGAGATAAATCCATGCTAGAAAAAATTTCAGGCTCCTAGTAGTGGGGGTAATTATCAATGGAAATAAAAGGTTTGCTCAAATGAAAAGGATATTCCTTATGAAAAATATACAAAATTTTCAAGCTACTGAGTCCAAGGCATAAGTAAATTAAAGAAATTTAATACAAAATTGATTTTGATTGACTATTTCAAAACCAGAATGTTCTCAATAAGAACTGAAGTACAACCCTTATAAAGCACTGATGCACTGTTCTCTATTAAAGAATTCCTAGAATAGTACTTCTATAATATACTACTCAGCTTGGCAGGACATTCAGTGTAACCTTCAAACATAATGGTTTGAATTAAATGCTATTTAATCCTTTAGTACAATTGTACTCTTGCTAAATCCAACAGTTTGAAACCAGATCTGAACAAAATCTTGAATGTATTAAAGTCAAAACTCTTGATAGACTTTGATGGACCAGGGCTTTTACACTTTCTTCTTATGGTAGCAATAAACATTCTTTTTCCTTTATTGTGCTTTTCTGTCTGAATTATTCTGGTAAAATGTTTTGATGTATTCCACCACAGAGTACCTGCAGGATAGTTTGCAGTGTAGACACAAAGCAAATGCAGAGCTATTTGCATTGAGAAGTCATCTGCTAAAAGCCACGGCCACAGAGAATGAAGAACAGGAACAAGATGAGTTTTGAGTACTGCCATCTACAACAACATAAGGAAGAATTTAAAATTCTATCAATACTTTGAAAATGAAATACAGAGTGAGAAAAAACTTATTTTTATCTTATGTCTTATAGTTTAAAGGACTCTACAGAGAACTGACATCATAATTTCAACCACCAATGAATTTAACTCTATGCCAGTCAAAACCAGCACATATCTTAATTACTGAAAGACATGCAAACAAAAGTAAAGATTTATTCATTCCAACTGTTCTTGTTCAAGAGCTCTCTATTCTAAAGTTTTATTCAACTCCTTCTAAAGTAATTACTGCAACTCAAAGAGCATGGAAATACAAGAGTGCAGTTCTATACAGAGCAAATGATGGAAATCTTCAGTTATCAACAGCAACCTCCTTCAATCCTTCAAGCAATTGTTTCTGCAGACCCTGATCAAAACAAGAAAAACATTCCACAACAATCTTAGCTGAGATTATGGCACAACCAAGTTATGGGGACTTCAGGGAGAATCAGATGGCTTATTCAGCTCCAAGTGTTCTGCATACAAAAAGAATGCTAATATACGTCCTGGAAAAGGGGCACTCCTGGAAAGTCAGGAAATCTTGTGGTTCCACCAATGTGTTTGCTAAAAGCAGCCCAAGTTGTATAAATAGCACAAGTAACAGAATGCCAAGAAAAATTAAACTGTGAAAGAGAAAGTGGAAATAAATGTGTGAATGGTATCAGCAATAAGAAAGAGGAAGAGCAGTGATCAGAAACAAAGAACACAGGAAGTGAAAACAGTGAAAAAAAGTAATGCAGTATTTTCGCCATGGAAAAAAACAGGTAAACAGAATTGAAGATGAAAAGAAATTGAAAAGAACAGAGAAAAAAAACCAAGAATGAAATGAAATGAAGAAATTCAAGATTTTGAGCAAGGAAAATGATTTTATAAAAAATGGAGGTGAAATCCAAATTGTGTTTTGGACGATTAGTACAATTTAACTCAGATAAAGAAAAATAAATAGCAAATTATTATTTATGCTTTGGGTTTTGTTTGGTTTTGCTTGTCTGCTCAGGGTGATGTGGGGTTTTCTTGTCTTTCAGAAAGGGAAAGGAAGTAAGTAGAGAGGAGTAAGGAGAAGAAACCACATTCTAAAATCTCAAATGAATCTCTATGTGCCTTTCTGGTGGCCCCACACTTTTCTCCACATCAATTTTTCCTATTATATGCTTTGAAAATTAGAATTATTGACTTATTCAAAGCAGCAGTGGATACAAAAGATAACAGCCATCTGAAATCATTGAAAGATGATGTTTCCATAAGAGCACTGAGTTCCTGATACATGTATGAAATATTCTTAGGCAGCAGGAATAATAATGAAATTTGAAGTATTTCTTGCCATTATTATCAAACTTAAATTTAGCCAGCTTGAAAATAACTTTGAAGTAGAAAAAAAAATTATCTTCATTCAGTAACTGAGTGTGCTCACATTACTTCAGTTTAGGAATACTTACTTTGCATTCTTCATTTTCAAAGAGGCAGTTTCTAAGGAGCTGCATAGAACACCTTAACTCCTTAATAAGGTTATCCTCCTATCCAGAGAAAAATAATTGAAGATCATCAACGTAAGACCAGAATGAATTTTGTACAAGGAGGAAAGAGATTTCAAAAGAAGTGCAAATCTAAGGTATCAATGTTTGGGTCACATCTCCTCAGCAGTTTTCTTCTGATTTCAGGTAGAATTCATTTCAACTAGCTTCAAGCATGTTTACTACAGACATTTATAACCAGTAACTTATCATCCTTATCTCTCTTTATAACCCACAGATACTCTTTCTAGGGGCACCAATCTGGCCAAATGCAGAGATCTGTAATATTGAGCTCAATTTCTCTTTCAACTAATAAAGAATGGGTAGGAACTTTCTGAGTATTTGTTCCATCCTAAAGCACACAGCTAAAACAAGACAAATGAATCATTCCCTAGAAGTACTTATTTTTCTTCCTTGGATAAAAACAAGTTTAAATTAGCTTTGTGTTTCCCACCCTGAGATGAACTCAGTTGGAGAATGGTGATAATAATGCCAAGGTTGTGGGTTTGACCTTTATACGGACCATTCTCTTAAGAACTGGACTTGATGATCCTTCTGGGTCCATTCCAACTCAGAATATTCTGTGATCTCTACAGTTGGTCAGACCAATCCATCCTTATATTCCCAGGGTCTCAGTTTCCTATCCTTAACTATAAATACTGAAGCTATAATTAACTTCCAACCTGATAAGAATATGATAAAAATAAATACAGACCTTTGGACAGTGAGGTGCTACACAGAGATTCAAGTCACAAGTAAACAAAAAATCTATCTTCATGACAGAGCTGTTACACTACAGGGTAGTGATGGCTGACCCAACTCCTACATGGGTGACACACTAAACCAATTCTGAATGACAACCAAATTCCAACAAGTTTGTTCACCATAGGACACTATTTCTCTCTTATCAAGCATAAAGGGACAAAAATGTAAAATAGGATTCATACCCAATCTCAGACAAGGTGAAGAAACAACGTGTGCTTAAAAATCATAATGTGCTTATACATCATATATCGTGTATTTGATGACATTTAGAGATGAACTAACAATATACTGCAAAAATTAATGAAAGCTAGGTGTAGTAGATGAGGAAGAAACATACAAGTCATTTTTACAAATACATTTTATAACTCGTTTGTCTCACTCAGCCAAATAAAATGCTATCTCTAACACAAGACTCTTATGACAAAAATTCTTTCAAGGAATTATGTAAGTATTAATTTAGTTAATAAGTAAAATAGCATTAAAATGCCAAAATCTACAAGTCATATTTAATGTATAAACTTCCAGGATGTTGAAAAAGTTATGGATTGCATTGATAGCCCTGTTTCTATTTATTTATTTTAGGATATCTTGATTTTTACTAAGATACTATTTTGACATGATTTTCTGAAAGCCTGGCTACTTGTAAATACTTTTCATGCTTTTTATTAGCATCATGCTGATTATTGTGAAAGAAAAGAAGTATCAAGTAAAACACATCAGTTGCAGAATGAAGCTAGGTCAGACACATTTTTCCAAACAATTAAAACAAAAGAGGCAGAAAAAGGGAAAAAGAAAAGAAGCTGTCATAACTTTCCTTTGAGAGTTGTGCCTTGAAGTGGGCAAAGTGGCAGTTCTGTGAATGATCAGCTAAACTGACTATGAAAGCAATGTCTCAGTGTCCCCCACATGAAAACTGTCATTGTGTACCACATATGATGAACAGCACACTTACATGCAATGCAGCAACCTACGGGCCCAGCTCAGCAGAGAATCTGGCACAAAGTTTTTTGCAAATCTTTCAAAGACTTTTCAATTAAAAATGATCAGTTTTCCTGAACTTTCTCAGAGGCTCCTTTCCTCCAATTTCTTTCAAGTTTTGAATTCCTCCTCAAGCCAAAAACTACAAGGAACCAGCTGACTTCAACCTTACAGAACATATCCAGGGCAGGACACCTTTCAGCCTCACACCATTGAAAAGGGAAAATGAATGTGTTTAGGAGATCTCAAGAAAAAAATATGATAGCCTTCAAATGTCAGGGTCAAACTCAAGTTATTTTAAGAGCTCATTGTTATAAAACACAGTTCCATACTCTCACAAATCAAGGCTAATGTCTGTACCAAAACCTCAGAGAAAAATCCTATTTAGCTGAAGCAATGCAGAAATATCCTACAGGAAGATGTTTTCTGCAATTTCTGCTTTATGTGGGAGTGCACAAGATATCAAACTCGACAGCAGAGGTTACTGCCTGTATTTTATTAATTCTCTTAGACGAAAGTGATAGAAAACAAGCAGATTGCAACAAAAATCTTATGAAGCTGTCGTATGATGGTAAGACATAATTTATAACTAAATGTGGTAAAGAAGATTTGAGTGACACAAGAGTCTTGAATAATGGAAGTGAGGCTGAAATATAAAAGGCTAAATAAATAAATTGTGAATGGAGAGAAGAAACTGGGAGTGCAGGCAGTGGAAGGACCACAAGTATGAAGTTAAAAAAAACCCAAAACTGACAAGAAGTTAAAAAAACAGGGACAATTGAGTCTGATGACAAGAAACTGATATGTCCAGACCAAGTCTGAAAGAGAACAGAAAAAAAAAAAAAAATAGAACTTAAAGACAGATAATAGGAAAGTAAAAAAACCTATGATTTACATGCATAAGCAGACTGGAACTAGTTTTGGGATGGGAGGGAGATTGACTGATACAGGGATAGATAAAACCAAAATAGCTAGCACTGGTTGAAAGACACTGAAAAAAACAAGAAAAACAAAAAATATTACTGTGGAAACAAGATGGAAAAAATTAGCTGGATAAGACAGGGCCATGAAGTCAAGACTGAAAGTACAACTAAGTTTGAAAACAGCACTCTGATAATGCTATAAGACTAAATATCATAAATTACAAGCACGATAGATTACTAAAGGATGAGATGGGTATGTGAGTGAATGTCTGAAAGTGAATTTTGAACTCTCAATCAGAAGCCTGCTGTTTGCTACTTTCAGACAGGATGGACTAGTTGCTAATTCTGATAACCTGAACTAAAAGTGGGAAGTCCTAAATCCTCCAAATAATGAAAAGTCATGAGACAGAATCAATAATTTAGAGGCTGATCATGTTTTGTACTTAGCACGTAGACTATTGAGTTTAAGGCAAAAAGAAGCTTGGAGTTCTGGGAAGAATAGTGGCAAAAAGAAGGATTCCTGAAAAGAGATGGTCCCTGACAGAAAGAAACAGGCCCAAAAAGAAGAATGTGAAGATCCTGGCTGGAGGAACAATCTGGCAAACAGGAGAAGATACTGAGGACCAGAGAGATGTATGGAGAACAACACCAGGACATGCCCAGGAGCTTTGTCCAGTAAACACCCAAAACTGAGAAGTTGCAAAATATGAACTGATGTGATTTTCTGCCTGACATTCCTGAAGTTGCAGTCATCTCTATGTTGGAAAAGGTGGCTGAGACCTAGTGAGACCCCTGGATGGGAGAGCATGTGAGATAATTAAATTGGTAAAAGCTCTAAAATCATTGAATCTTAACAGAAGCTGCAGTATCTGGATCGACTACAAGTTGTCATTTACTTTGTCTCATTTGTGACAGATACAAGCAGTATCTGCCTCAAGAAAACAAACAAACAAAAGAAAGCTGGGAAGTGTCTTATGCTATCAGTATTCTGGTTTTAATAGCTACCTTTTTTCTCTGTGCTTTCCCAGGCTTTAGGGAATCCAAATTCAGCTGTGCGTGAATGTGCTTCATGTTTTCTATGCAGCTCTCTATCAGGCCAGCTGGAAGACAAAAACCAGTAACATTTATAATTACATTCACAATCAAAAATATTTTATTAAAAAACAAAGTATCTTTCTGGCAATGATGCTGTTATCTTCTTGCTATACAGTAACAAACGCTTTCTGAGAAGAAGTGCATCTAGTTGAATGCTCTCAAGAAGCAAGTATAGATTTGAGCCCCCTTGCAACAAAGTCCCATGAGAGGAATGCCCAAAGGAAGGACTGGTAAGATTGAGAGGGGAAGATGATTTGGGTGGAGAGGATACCAACTCATAATTCTTCAGGATATCTTCAATGATGCTGCTTAGAAGCATGAAACCTCAAGAGATTAGGGCATCCATTAGGGCTGTTGTTGTCATTCCCTAACAACAGCCAATTTGCTGCATCTGTGGTGAGACAAAGGAAAGGAACCATTCACGTGATTTAAAAGTGCAAAATGTTGAGTTAGGCCCTTTTCTTTGGATCTAGAGTCTTTAAGTCACTATAAGGTGATGGAGTGACTACATAAGTGGATAAGGTAAGAGCTACAGATATCACCTGTCTGGACTTCTGTAAGGATTTTGACACAGTCCTCTACAACATCCTTCCAAATTGGAGAGTTATGTAATTGACAGGTGGACTGGACGTTGGATGAGGAATTGTTTAGATGGTCACACTTAGAGGGTAGCAGTCAATAGATCAATGTCCAGATGGACAAGCAGTGTCCCTCAGGGATCCATACTGAGACTAGTACTGTTTAATGTCTTCATCAATGACACACTGGGATCGAGTGCACCCGCAACAGGTTTGCAGGTGACACCAAACTAAGCAGTGCAATTGACAAGCCTGTGGTATCAGATACCACCCAGAGGGACTGGGACAAGCTCAAGGTCCAGATGGACCTCATGACGTTCAACAAGGTGCTGCACTTGGGTTGGGGCAATCCCAAGTATGAATACAGACTGCAGGATAAAAGGATTGAGAACATCCTTGCCACAATTTGGGTGCTGGTGAATGAAAGGTTGGACACGGCCTGGCAATGTGCACTCACTGTCTAGAATAAGCCAAGTGCATCACGGACTACATCCAAAGCAGTGTGGCCAGTAGGGCAAGGGAGGAGATTCTGCCTCTCTGCTCTGCTCTGGTGAGACCCCACCTGGAGTGCTGCATCCAGCTCTGGGGTCCCAGCACAGAAAAGACCTGTTGGAGTGAGTCCAGAGGCAGATCACAATAATACTGAGAGGGATATAATACATCTGTGAGGACAGGCTGAGAGAGTTAGGATTGTTCAGCGTGGAGAAGAGAATGGAGGAAGACCTAGTTGCAGCCTTCCAGCTGAAAGGAGCTCAAGAAAGACGGGGACAAACCTTTTTAGCAGGGCCTATTGCAGTAGGACAAGGGGTTTTAAACTAAAAGAGGACAAATTTAGACTAGATATGAGGAAGAAATTTTTTACATTGGAACAGGTTGTCCAGAGAGGTGGTGGATGCCCCACGCCTGGAAACATTTAAAGTCAGGTTGGATAGGGCTCTGAGTAACCTAATGAAGTTGAAGCTGTCTCTGATTATGGCAGGGGTTAGCCTTTAGGCTAAAGGTCTAAAGGCCCTTTCCAATGCATTTTATGATTCCATGATCATGAGATAATACAAGTTGGAAGAAGCCTCCAGAGGTCATATACCCAACGCCTGCTCAAAGCAGAGTAAGCTCTAAGCAGGCAGGGTTTGCCTGCAGCTTTATCCAGCTGGGTCTTGAGAATGTCCAAAGACAGACAGCACACTATGTCTAGTACTGATTTACTGCCTTCAAAGGGTAAACATCCATTTACAGGCAGTTTGACTGTCATGTTTCAATTTATGTCCATTTTTTTCCATCTTCCTTGCCATGCACTGCTGTAACCAACCTGTCTCTGACTTCCTCAAAATTTTGTAGGTACAGGAAGACTGGTAATAGGTCCTCCCAAAATCTGCTTTTCTTCAGGTTGAACATAAGTCAGTTCCCTCAGCCCCTTCTCGAAGGACAAGTGAACACAACCATCCTTATGGCCCTCTGGTGAACTTCCTCCAGTATGTTGACATATATTGTACTGGGCCAAAGCTGGATGCACTTGTCTAGATTTAGTCTAACAAGTAGTGAGTAGAGAAAAGAATCTCTTCCCCTTGATTTAATGGCTGTGTTCCTGTTAATACAGCCCAAGATGCTGGTAGCCTTCTCACATTCAGCTTGCTACCTACCAGGCCCTTTTTAGCTCTCCAGACGGCCTCTACTGCTCTAAGGGCTTGCACCTTTTGATGTGCATTTTTAATTTAAAGCAGTCCTTAAGAGCTGAACAGGTGATATTAGAGCTACAGGTGTCTTTAGAACACTGCTTTGAATCCCAGAAGTCCTCTTTTCTAAGATGTGCTGCACAACAAGGATGACTTGAAAGTTGCTCTAGCATAGAATGATGCACTGCCTGCAGTGGAAGTGCTTTCACAGGAAGCGAGGTCTTAGATGATCTAGTAGGTCCATCAGCAGAAGAACCCTGATTGAAGCAAGGGCTCAGTACTGAACCAATACACTGGGAAAGAACGGAAAGCGTAAGAGTTGAAGTTGAGTTTTCTACTACTGCGGGGAGCAGACACTGAGCAGATGTGTCTAAGCTATCTGTTTCAGTGTAGTGTAGGTTTAAAAAGTGGAAAAAACAACTGAGCGATATAAGTTACAGGAAAGCATCCAAGACAAAGTGCACTTGGACTGATCAAAAGGTATGAAATGCATGATATGCGAGAAATGGAAACTCACCACTCTCCCCTGTGTTCTAGAGGGCACAAAAAGCCTTTGATTAGAAGTTGGTTTACTACTGTAAAGGGAGGAAGATCTTACTTAAACTGTAAAATGGGACCAAAGAAACAGAGTGAGGGAAGAACAAAGCTGAGAAAAAGAAGTCTCCTATTGTCCAGGTACAACCAGAACTGAAAACACAGGGCATATTTTCACCTACAAAAGTACTGGAAGATACTGCCAGGGAAAAATCTCCAGTTTCTAATGGATGAATATGCAATTAGTGGTAAAAGCTAACAGGTCTCTTCTTACTCCAACACACACCTGTAACTTCACCACAGGGTTTTAAACTGGCTACAACATATTATTTCATCTACACTGGAAAACTTTAGTTACTAATAAGATTTCTTAGTGAAAATCTGAAAAAAACCCTGCCACTGAAATGTAGGTCTTCTGCTTTGAAAAACAAAAAATTACAATTTAAAGGTAATATGTAAAACACCTGCAAGCATTTGATTCGTAAATCATTTAATATACATTTTGAAATGCTCACCTTCCAAAGCACATTTCTGGGCATTTCTACTGACAGCTAACAGAGACAGCAGTGCATTTGTAGCAACTTCTTTCAGTACATCCTTTGAAGATTTTCTTTCACAGACCTACAAAAATGCAATTTCATTATTGAAATGAAAAAGTGATCATATTAAAAGTAGTATTCATAGCTATAAATAAGTTTTCAGAGTCTGTATTTTCATTTGGATGATTTATCACTGTATTCCTATATAGAATTCTCCCTCTCTATATTTATGTTTATAGTCAGTCTGCATTAAAGTTGTTTCATTGTTTTTTGTAACTGGTTTTTTTTCTTAAATTAAATCTTTCTCCTTTTGCTCACAAGCCCACTTCTCTAACTCTTTTCTTAACATTCTACCTTTCTAAGGCCTAGATTCCAAATCCTGCCATTCCATACTTTTCCTAATTTTTAGGAATAGGCTTGGTATTGCAGACAATTCACTCCTTCAACACAATGATGATGAAGAGACATTAAATATAGTGAAATTCCATTAAAATAAACAAACGCTGCTAATTATTTTAGATACTCTTCTAACCAGTGAAGAATGGTAGCTTGTCTTATTTTTGTGAGGCCTTTGTGAGCATCACCATATTTCTAATCACCTAAGTATAATCTCTGTGTTTTCAAAGGAATATTTATTTAGAGTCATATAACAAGATAGTTGAAAGACAAGGAGCAGTCTGTGCTTCATAGATTATCCACTAGAGAATTTTGTCTATCTAGTAATTTTCCCTAAAATACCGTGCCAATTCTGACATCCAAAATAACAGAAAACAGCACTCATTGCAATCAGAAAAAATAGAGGAAAATAAGAACAGTTGCTGGATCATAGGAAAGAGAAAAACATATTTTAAAGTTAGCCAAAAATACAGCATCTTAAGAAAACCTTAGCACTTTAGACAGAAATCTCATGAGTACCTATCCATAGGACCTCAGAAATTTTAATTCTGCACACACCATATATTAATGGCCTATGAGTATGAAATTTTTTTCAAATTTTCATACTCAGTAAAATATTGATGTACGCTCTAAGGTCATCATTTACTGAAGTGTTCACTGTAACCAGAAGCGAAAAGGTCAAGCAGTAAGGACTACTAAGTTAATAGCAAGAAAAAATCCCAGCACCTGATTGATAAGGACAACTGACACCAATTCAAAGCACTGAAGCATGGACTGGGTTCTGTGTTTATAACCAACAAAAAAGAAACTTACATTTAGACTACAACTGGTTTTATTAGATCTGGTGTGATATCTCAAATCTAACAGCAACACAAGAATGTGCAAAGTAAATTAACTGTTTTTCTGTTCTGATAGGTGATGGTTTATTTTCAAATTAAAGATTTTAGATGATTGAATACATAAAAGTATAGAAAGCTCAAAGTTTACACAAGCCAGGAAAGAAAAAACTGTTGTGTTCCAGCAATCCTGCATAGCCTAAGATATAGGTTTTGTGACTTATCCACTCAAAGGCTTTCGCCCTATTAAACTGCTAGCTGTTTTTACTTTTTCCTAATATTTATGGAATATTTTAGTAATAAAAAACATACTTCCCTTTCAACGTCTCAGGTACCTTACTGTAAGTATTATGTGGCAGACTAGAACTGATCCAATAATTAATGTGAGTTGTCCTATACCTCTATCTTTTTCAAAAGTTTTAATTTCATCTCAGTATTTTCTAAATTTTATCTTGAACACTAACAAAATTCCATTCTTTCTTGAAGTATGCTCTTTTATGCATTTTTTCTTACTCTGCAATCAAGAATTGCAGTTCATAGTAAAAAAAGAAAATTTTTGCCGAACACAGGGAACACAAGTAATTAAGAATTAATTAATGATTAATTACTAGTTGAATGGAAAAAATAACTATAAACTTATAATGCCTTGTGCCAACAGATTCTAGAGTTTTAAAGTACTATAAAAGTATTAAAATGAGCATGCACACTTAATTCTTTTCTGAAATTATGCTGTATAATAAATTTAAGATGTCCCATAAATCCAAAGCAGATCTGGCTTTGTTAGTCTGCACCTACTGTGGGTTAGCTGAAGGGGAAATCACGGCCTTTCTAAAATACTGTAAATTTTATATCGAGGAAAAAAATTTGAGTCCTGGTCTACTAATAATCACACCTGCACAGTGGGTACTAAATTAGCATTTGCCAGTGCATGTATCAGGTATTCTGTAGATTTTATGTATTTAGGATGATTAATGGAGATGACTGTTTGTTTGAGAAATCTCTCGTCCTTTTCTATGTTAGCCAAACAAATTATTTGTTTGACTGCTTCTCTTTAGGAGTGGTTCTCCTGAAGAAAGTCCATATTTAAATCTTTTGTGCTGCTTTTCAATTTTTTATGGTGGTTTTGTTTAGGTGTTTGTTGTTTTAATAGCTTAGTTTACATCCCATGGGCTCCTCATTCCACTGTCCTCTCAATGATCACCATGAGGGGGTGTAAATAAATACATATACTTTGTTTTTAAAAACCGAACCTGTTTGTTTCCTAATTCTGTCACCCTAATTCTTTCCCCTAGCTATGTAAGGACCCAGAGAATATAGGCTATCTTTTGAACTCTTTTATGAACAATGCCTATCTACATCTCTGAACAGTTAAAAAGCATGTTAAAATCTAATATCTCTTACAATACTCAAACTATGTCTGATGTCCTTTCATTGACCTGGCTGCAGTTCATTCTTCACTGCATCAACTTTTTCTGCGGTCATTGTAAGAATCAAGCCCTTTTTTTGGCAGATATGTACACTTGTATGAAAATAAGCAGTTATGTACATTTGTATGAAAATAGAGGAATGTCACATGTCTTTATCAGACATACTCCCATGCAACCACACTTTTTGTGCCAGATCCAGGGAGTTTTGTTTCAGGTACATATGCAAGCATTAAATACAAAAACCTAGCAGGATATTTAGTAAACTCTGGGATTTTAATGAAGTGCCCCTGTTTCGCTTGAGTCCCTGAAAATCATGTCCTCACAGTAAAATGCTGTGCACTGAAATTTGTTGCCAAAACCAGAGAATTCTGGTTTCAGTGGCCTGTAGAAAGACCATCTTGGGAAGTTGTTCCTTCCTGAAAGACAGCAAGTTCTCAGTGGACAGAATACCATGCCCCAATAGATACGATAGAGCCACAGTGCTGCAACAGAGCAGCAAAGGAACACAGTGTTTGAGAAAAATACTAGGACAAGTCTTGGTAGGAGTAAGGTTATTCCCCAAGAATTCAGCATCCACAGGAAGAAAGGGGATGATAGCTAGGAGAGCACTCTTTTAGTCCCACTACCCAATATATGACCAATAAATGTAAAAAAAATACATTTTACACAGCAAAATAGTACTAAGATACTTATTTAAAAAATAGTTCTAAGGTGATGACTTCAGAACAAGAGAAATCATAAGTCACATTATATAAAATGGGCATCATTCAGAAAAAACACTACACTTCTAATCATAGATTACTATGATTGTTACAGTGACAAACTGCACATTATTTAAAGAAGGACAGTAATTATATAGACAAAAAAACCCAGTTGTGTTCACTAATGTGTGAATATGAATTTCACATATAACTTTGCTTACTACTAAGTGACGGAAGGTATTTTACCAATGCGTAAATAAGGGAAGAATTAAATATAAAGGAGATAAAAGAATCAAAAATGAAAAAATACATCCTGCAATCACATTGTCAAATTTTAAATACCTGAATAATTAATGAAGTTAGTTCAGTTACTGGTGCCTGGCATCCTTCAGTGTGATCCAGAAGAAAGCTAATAGTTGGATTCTGACACACACTCTGTTTATCCTGGAGCTGTTTTCTTCCTTCCTCATTCAAAAGGACAGAGAGGAACTGTAAACTAGCCACATATAAAGCAGGATATGTGGTAGACAGATGAATACAATCAGAAATGGTATCTAAAAGGTTAAACAAAAAAATTAAAATTTTTACATTTCATTATGAATAAAGTTCAAGTATACTTTAGAACACAGAAAGATTTATCAAAGAAAGCATGTGAACCCAGAAGCAGTTATTCTGTGCACTGCCCAAGGAATTCTACAAATTCTATGCATCTAGTAAGTCTTTAAAAAAATCTAAGAAAGAAAAGTTTGAGTTTTATAAGGGTCGAATGAATCAATTGCTCTGCATTCATTTGAATATAAAACAAAAAAGCAATCTCCATTTCACTCAAATAACTCATCTGTCTGGTAAATTTTTGAACTCTCCTCACTTTATCAACAGCTCACATTATGAAACAAACAGTATCCATTAGCTGCTTTATTTGCAATTGGATTTGGATTCACTAGATCTCGTAACATGCACAGGCTTGTCTGGACTATGTTCATACTCCAGTATTGAAGTACTTCACAGAATCTTGCCTAGCTATGCAAGTAACTAACATAAGAATAATTAAAATATAAACAAACAAACAAACCCCTGTATAATAATCTTGAATTCTTATGTCTCTTATCTCCCCTCAAAATTTTGCTTTCCTTTATGCAAGATATTAAAAAAAAACCTAAGGGAAAAAATTGAAGTACTAATGGATCATTTCACAAATGCCACATTTCGTTAAGGTTTACAACTAAAATCACTAATACATACATATGAAGAAAACTAAACAAGTCAGTCCTCTGGACACATTTGGTTTTCATTGTGGATATCTCATTAGTAATTACTTAATAGCATCTAACCAGGAATGACTCTGTTTTCTATTTGTTTATTAGTTGCTAGGAACAAAAGCATCCAGGAATAGTCATTACCAATTATTGCTGTACAGTGATTTGCAAGGGCTGCTGTCACAGTTGGAAAAGATATCTGGCCACTTTTCCACAGTAATGTAGATAGAAGGCTGAAGAAGTCTACCCATGTTTCATGAAGTACAGCTCTTAACTCGGTATCTGCAAAGAAAACAGAAAAAATCAAACTGTTTACGAATGTGCACAAAGCTGGAAAGCTGAGCCTGACCCCACCGGCCCACCTACATGAAGGGGATCTGTAAATGAGGCCTGCCTCTGCCTGGTTAGAAAGGAAACAAAGCACTTCATTACCTAACCCATCTTTGGCACGTATGGTGAGAATCTTCAAGGTATTCCCCAAGAGAGGTTTCAACAGTTCATCCTGGCTTACAAGATCAGAGTCCAGCAATAAACATGATTTTAGAAGCCTGGACATAGACGACAAGTACTGAAGTAGTAACAAGACCTGTTGAATATTTGTAGAAAGGTATTAAATAAAGTCATATATTTACACATTCCACATTATTTTAAATTTACTCACATTATGTCAACTGATTCATAACATTTTGAATTAATATACAACACTTAAGATAAAAAATAGGACATAAATTAAAAATGTTTCTCTTAATTTTTAGTGTAGAAGATGAAACAGAAACATCAGTCTGGAAACATATGTGTGCAATCAATTTTCTCATAACAAAGCAAAAGTTCCTTGTGAGAAGGTCATGACTCTTGCTACATGTACAGCAGCGTACCCACTGGAAGCTCACAAAGAAAAACATAAAAATGGTCATAAATACTGAGGAATACATCTGTCTTCCTAGAAACAGAAACTGACATATTTATTTATTCTCGTAAGCTTTCTGCAAAAACACATTTCTTAAATTAGAGGAGTAATTTTCTTCAATGGAAATTTGAATGCAGAGCAGCAGAAGCTATGAAATGGTGCTATGTCATGAAACAGTAAGTTCTACATATCGAATATACAAAGATAAATTTGATAAAAGGGTAGTTCTATCAGCAGTAACCCTATATGGTTTGCATACATCAAAATTAGATGAGAAAAAAAAATAGCTGAGAACTATGTAAGTCTCTGCAGGATCACAGACAAGGCAAAGCAGCCAGGTTTGTTACAGACAATAAATACCCAATATGTCAGTAACTATATCTGGCTCATACTTCAGTAGCATACAAAAAAATTCTATTATATAATTTCTTCAATGGCTAAACTTAACTTTTACTTCTTAAAGACAATTAGTTCTCAGTTTGGTAGTTCTAATTATAGTTCTAACACAAACTAACTCTTCTACATTGAATAAAATGGTTTATTTTCACTTAAGCTTTGTCAAAAGCACAAAGATTCACATGAATGCCTATAGCAGTTTGTCTGGACTATACTAATGAACATAAATCATGCTAAAAATTAAATTCATAACTTCAAAATATTAGAAAGTAACAAATACTTCTCTAACCTGAGCTTTTACATGTTCTATATGACATCGATGACCCAATGGAGCTTTCAGTTCCAAGATACACCTTTCAACCAGATTAGCACTTACAAGACTAAAAAAAATAAATTTGTTAAAAATATAGTTAAATAATTAAACATTCTATTAACTTAACATTCCAGAGAAGAGAATAACATAAATAAACAGTAAAAATGAAGTAAGACACACTTACTGGTAAATCCCACTATTTCAAGAAAGTCTAGTGCAATGGCAACTATAGTAGCAGTAAGTTGCTTCAAAATAGCTAGACTAATATAAATTCCAATAGCTGTTACTGCACTGGCAAAAATAAATTTTTCCTATTTGATTTCTTATTTTCTTTCCTCTAGAAGAATAAACAGCTCTATGATAATACAAGCTGTATTCACATGAGGATTGCTGGGGTTTTTTGTTTGTTTGTCTGTGGCTCATTTTTTCCGCTAATTGCACTATGAAAGAGTAACTACAAATGCTCTTGAAAACTTTTACCAAAATATGAACTAGTTTTCCATGCTGCACTTCAGGACTCCATAACATGTTTTACAGACAAAAGAATTTGCTATAATGGAAGTGGAAACACAGAATAAAATCTGAGCACTTCTTTGAAGTGGTTCCTCCTTTTGAAAAAAAAGTAAAACACTAGGATCTATCATCCAAATTTGGCAAGTTTTATTTACTCTCTTTTAGTGTAAGATTCCTTGGTTCATTTTCAAAATACTTCATGCAATTCAAAGAAGAAAAACATAAAATGAGCTGAAATGATCTGTAATTCCAAATACTTGACAAAAACCTAAAACATCATGAGAACACAGTAGTCCTGTAGAAGACATAGACCACAAATGGAATCACTAATACGACCACCTATTCTGTGAAAAAAAGGAAATCATTCTGATTCTTTTCTTCAAGTGATTGTATTTTTTTAAAAAACAATTTTGAAAACTTCAGGACAAGAAGTGATCAATATGTTTAACAGTTTTCGCAAGAAACATGGGTAGATCTCCTTCGAAGATTTTTTAAACCTCTAACACTACACCTTGTTTGTAGTTCAACAGTTATTGATCTCATACCTGCTGAGAGTTGTTAGCAAATGTGTTTGTTGAAGAGCAATTCCAGTATCTTTTGGCATGACAACCAGCAGATTGTGCAGAAGGCTGCAAACAGCTGACAAAAGGGCAGGTGTGACTACAGCACGCTGTTTAGATACAGCAGCAGACATGGGAGAATCATTTTGACTTGGAGATTCTGTTATGGTTGTATCACTTTGACCTAGAGAGTGTTGAATAAAAAAACCAAAGCAACCAAAACACCCAAAAGATTAAAACAGCAGTTACATAAAACAAATTCATTTCTATTTTTCCTAAAACATCCACGTCTCCTCTATATTTAAACTGCATATTCAGGAACGAATGCAAAAAAAGAGATCAGATACAGGAAATAATTCTGAAATAAAATGCTCCTTCTACCAGACATTAAATAAAGATAAGTAGCAAATTTGTAAAGACACAAATTCCCAGTCCTTTGTTTAAAAGAAAAATATTTTTATTGGCACATACCTCTGTCTACATACATGATTATACATATATTTTTATATTATATTAGTTTTTATCTATCTACATATAAAGAGAATTACATGTACACCATTGTGTATGTGTGTGCATGCGCACTCCTGTGGGCATGTATGTATACGACAGCTTTACCATGATCGATGTGCTGAAATCATGACTAGGTGCCAGGAAGAGAACTTAGCTCTTGAGTTACATTTCAAGCAGTACCACTTTCACTTGCTTCTGTCACATTTAATATTAAAGAAAGTGTTTAATGTTTCTCTTCTAAAACAACCACTGGAAGCATCAACTGCTCCAGTAATATGCAAGCTGTACAATGTACAGCATGAACAAATACTGAAATAGAGGTGGGTGAATACACTGTATTTAGCATTAGGTAAACAGCTCAAGCTTGACTTGCCTTGTGCCGTAAGCCGATCAACTACAGTTTCAGGAATAAAACTGGCTGAACTTGGAACTGTTGGCTGAAGCTCAGTAACACTCCCCAGTGACGGTGAAGCAGACAGAATCTAGAAAGTCATAAAAAGGGAACTAGTTGATTCCAGCTTCTACAGACTAGTCTTCTATTTATATTCTGCTTGGGAAGGAGGAACAACACATCACAACCAACAAAACCAAATACGATGTTAATGTTACTGTTCAAAACAAATTTGATTCAATTTTGCCTGCTGTGTGTGCATAGATATTATAAACACCCAGTAATTGAAACTATTAAAAGATGGGCAATATGAACAGTCTTGCAACACTTCAGTTAAAAACTGATCAATGCCCATGTTACTAGAAATTCCTTCTCTTCATCCTTCTTTTTCATCCATATAATTGACTCAACCTACATTTGGATAAAGATAGAAAGACATTACAGAAGCATTTAAACTCAAATTTTTCATGGATTATTTGCTCTACTGAGAACATGAACACTTGTCCCTTTGTACTAGAACACACTCAGATAAAAATATCACAAGTGCATTTGTCATCAGTCAAAGCTGACATCCCTGACTCTTTCTGACTCTGGGTACTTCTCTTAACCTTAGTCCTGTGATCTGTATATATATTCATTTCATAGTGAAGATGTGAGATATTTAAATGACAGTAGATAACTTTACTAACATAACACCATGCTTCTCCTACCAATTCTGCGTTATTTACATTATGTATTTTGTGTGTTTTCAAAAGTTCTTAATGCTCTTGCTACTGTGTTTAAAACCACAAGCCTGAGATCAGAAGACCCAAAGTGTCCAGCTAAATTATGTGCTTTTGTGGCAGAAGACCTGTAACCTATTTCAGAGCATAGGACAAGTATCTATCATGTCAAGTCATTCTTTCACTTCTGGTTTTTATTTGCTAGATGGACAATTCACATCAATTTTTTTCAAGACTGTCACTATACGGAGCAAAGAATACAGAACGTTGGGGAATCTAATGAAATCCCAACAGAGTTACAACTTGAAGAAGGGTGTTATTAGAATTTTCCTCACAGTGAACTTTCTAAGGAAGACTGAAATATTTCAAAGGTTTAGGGGTTTTTTTAAAGTTTTATTAGAATAACAGCTGGAATATATTTTTACACAAGGAAATGTTAAAAGTGACTTAACAGACAAAAAAGGTGCAGGGAAGGAAATCACAGATCCTAGTTATTATATCCTTGCAACTTCAATGTTGTAACTTCCTCTTCTCCCCCACTTTCCTCTGGTCTCCCACTATTGTTCATCCTACCATCTTGTGTCTTTCTTGTCAAGTCTGCTCAGCTGTTCCTCAAAAAAAGTCAGAGGGTTATTGTAACACACAAAACAAAGCTACAGGAAGATCTGGGAGTGTGTTAAAAACCCAGAATTCATATAGAGCTTGGATCACATAAACACTAGGATGATGCTTGGCTAAATAATTTTCTTATTAGCAAAATGCAGTACCAAACTGTACTGAGTGATTGAAATTCAAATTCTATTTTGATTTCACAAATAAAAAGCATATTTTCAAATTAAAAGAAGTTAGTTAAATTTTTATGCTTGCTAATTTAAATAATTATTAAAGTCCATTATTTATATTAAGCCAATCTATCTTGACACATAGCAAATTCTGCATTTATTCAAGCACTATACTTCAATTCCAAGCATTCTAATAGGTGAGAAAAACCATTACTCTTTTCCTTAGACAGTACAAACCCAAAATGTAACTTCTAACAGCCCATATGGTTTTTCTGAAACAAGTAAAACCCTAAAAGGATTTTAACTATCCTGAGATTCATCTTACAGATATTATGAAATATACAGCCTTTCACATATTAGTAAATACTCTCAGCTACCCCATTCAACTGTTCTTTCTCTATCTTCTACAACTCTCTAAACAATTTGAGCAAGAAAGTAAAAACAAGTTCTCAATTATGTTAAAAAATAAATAAAAAACAAAAGCAGCAAAAGCTTTATCTGGTTAGAAAAATATCATCTTCCTGTACTGATGGAATATTTATTGATAATTGCTTCACAGTAGGAAATAGGTTAAACCCATAAATTTTCTGCTATCATAACAGAAAATATACAATAACACAATGTTCCACCTTCCAGGAAAAAAAAAAGATATTACCACTTTTATAAATCACCTTTGACAAGGATGAACTGGAAGTCTGGGACACTGGACACAAGTATTTAGTAAAGGATATTTACTACTGCCACCATATTGCTCCTGGGAGCAATGAAGCATTGTGTTGCTTAACAGTGAAACTTTAGAAGGGGGTATAATAGGGGAAAAGGTTCTGTGTGTGTGGAGAGGGAGATGACAACTGCAGATTAGAACTAATTCAAAAGAATACAAAAATTGTCAGAGTGGAAACACGGGAGAAATGTGAGGGTTTTGCCATTCATCTACTAGATAGGAATAAAAGGTCTTTTCTTAACCTCTAGTACAAAAATCCCTCTGGCATTGCTTTAATAGTCTTGCAGTGATTAATTCTATTCAGTTCTCTTTTCAAAGGTTTAAATCACTTAACTGTATAGCACTCTGGTAATCACGGTTCCAGAAAATAAAGCACACATTTTTATAAAAAATAGCAAGAAGATTTCACAGGAAAGAATGGCCATGACTTAAAGCTGTCTGGGAAATGTCTGTAGATCTTTAACCCAAATCATTTTTAGCTCAAGTTTTTTAATAACTGCTCATGTTGCTAAGATGTCCTGGACACAGAACAGCCCTAGCATATTTATGCAGTGTAAAGCAAGTTGGTATCTCCATGCAGATTGGTGATCTCTTGTCATATGTAATAAGCAGAAACCAAACATGTGGGTTAAAACAAGAAGATTTGTCTTCTCTAACGATAACCTGAGTTAGCATTTAAACTATTTATTCTATAAAAGACCAAGATTATTAATCATGTCAGAACTGGCCTTTTTGCAGTACCCACATTCCAGTTCACAGAAAAATAAAGAAATATTTGACAAAAATCTGTAATCCACTGGGATCTTAAAGACACAAAATACAGTGCACATGAGTTAATACAGAACAGACAATCGAGTTCTGCTGTCTTTTTCTATTACATTGAATCATTGATTTAATCCCCACGTGACTATTCCTTAACATATAAAATCTGCAAAATTTTACTTATGGTCTCTGCAAAATTTCTGACCCTCTTTATTTTCTCAATTTTTCTTTCTGCAAATTTGGGGAAAATAATTGGGGATGGAGAAAAGAAGATGAAGCCAAAAAGTAATTTAGTTGCAACTTTCAGTTAAGGTCATATGACCCTAGGTGAAATCAGCTCATGACAGCAGACAGCTCAAATGAAGCACTGGTTACATGAAATCTGAAAGCAGAGAAAACTAACAGTATATTAGAAATAAGTATGGACATACCTAGATGAACTTTTTTTTTTTTTTTTAATGTTATGAAAATATCAGAGAAGAGTTTTCAATAGAAACTTTGATTGCTCGTTCTCAAGTATTTGTGGGTGTTTTCATCAAATCTGTGCCATGCACCTAAAACACATTTCTCCCTTCAATAAGACCTGCAGATTCCTTTCCATCTGCAATGGGGAAAGCACGCCATCTCGTGGGCTTGGAATAACAGTATCTTCCTGGCACCATCAACAGCCAACATTTAGCAACAAACTTCTAACAAACATTTTGTAATGACTTCATAACTGCATTTCTTTGTTCATATATCAAAACAGAAACTGGGTCGAACTGTGACCCAAAAATTTGAAGTTATATGGGAATAAGTTACAAATGCCTGATTTCAGGACAAGTTTGAATTTTCAGAAGTATTTCCTAAGTTCACTAGATAGACACTTCAGGTAACTCACTCTGAAATACAGTTTGCAATCAGACTCTGTTAAAGTTATGCTTCTCCATCTTTTTTCTCCTAATAATAGTGGCATTGGAACATCAGAACTCTATCTCTTGCAGCTCGGAAATTTTCAATCTGTCATGTCAGCACTGGCATTTTTTTAAAAGTAAGAAACTTAGTTAATTAAAAAAAAAAACTTTACAGTTGCTAAAAATGTCCATGAAGGATAAATGGAAATTAAACTAACTTCCAGAAATTATAATCAAAGTCTTAGTGTGAGTATGTGCCAGGGAAAGAAGGAAAAGAAAACAAAACACAAAATTCTATAAAACTCTAATGGTTACCTGTAAGATCATTAGCAAGTATGAAGTCTACAATATGTGGAAGACTGACAAATTAGTGTATCTTAGTACTACACTGTGCTTTCCACTTTTAATAATTAGTTGTCTATCTGCTGAATGGAATAGTAGAGCTAAGACTTTATGTTAAACTATGATGCTACTGTACATATATAAATATAATACAGTAACTTGACCTAGTCAATTCCAAATTATTTTTTCCTTTTTCCTTTTATTTTTAACTACTGAAGCTGAAGAAATTTAATGTAATGAACTCTCCAATTATTCATAAAAACTCAAGCACAATTTTAAGTAGATTAGACACCCAGCCCTGATAAGAATTGCTGAAATTTAATTTTGCCTTCAAGCAGCATGAACAAAACAAGATGAAATTTGTTCAACTCTAATTTCTCTAAGTAAGTGGCACTCAATTTATTCAGTAAAAAGCAATCTGGGAACAACTGCTTTTAAAAAATCTGAGATTCTTATGTAAATAGTTTTTAAGCAGCAAAAATGATTGCATATACTTCCCAATTGACAGGCACTTTCATTTTTTTTGGCTTCAACCTTCAAATTTGAATATTTGTGTTTAGAACAACCCAAAGGGATTGAGAGGGATTGTTGTTTTATATTAATGAACATCACATTTCTGAAACATCAAATTTCTGAAAATTAAACATTTTAGCTTACAACTAAACTATATTTTTTCCTCAATTATTAAAAACATGCCAGATAACATTTTGAGTACTAGACAGCAATACATTTACAACAGAGAATGAAAAGAGTAAATAAAGTATAATTGTACAACACTTTGAGATGAAATTTCAATACTGGTTTTTCTGGTTTTATTTTTACCATGTTCCAGAGCAAAATTTGGAATAGCAATTTTAATCAATTAAAAAGCATAGGATCTTGGATTTTATCAGCCTTTGTCATATCAGTACATGCATCTATTTAAGAAAATCAAATTTCTGAGCAATGATATTCTGGCTTCCATAATAGATTAGATGGTCATTCTTAAGTGAAAATTTTTGAATATGAAATCAAAAAAACATATTTCGGTGCAACACATTTTACTGGAGCTACACTGCACTCTTTGAAAAATACGTTATTTTTACCAGGTAACTAATGACTGTTATGAAAGCTTCCTCCACAGACTGAACTGATATTCCAAGTCTACTCTGGAATTGAAAGAATGTATTTCAATCTCTCCTCCTTTGCGTTTGCCATCTCAAAAGATAGCACATGTGGACAGCTTTTCATTGCAGTAGTCATCCCAGCCAGAAACAAATTTTTCAAGCAGCCACCTGCTTTCTGTTTTGCATGTCCTTTTTGGGTTCTGCAAACACTGGTGCCACTTTTAAATTCTACAAAAGCATTTTCAGAATCCAGAGTTTATTATGCCACAGAATACCCAATGTATTTATGTGGCTTTGATTGATCCAGTTCTGTAGCTGTGTTGTGTAAATACAGGTTCATTCTGAAAGGACAATTTGAATAAAAGCAACAGAAGTGACAACCAGAAATGGAGACGACTGCATTTTGTCAATAAAGCCAATTACAGAGCAATCTCTAGAGAATATGCCTTGCTGTGGGAAGCTTTAGAATTCAGGACTGCCTTATGCACTGAGCTAGTCAAGGCAAGCTATCTTATTTATTTTTGCTCAGGTTAATAACCACAAAAGGCTTTTCTCAGCATGTTAAAGCTACATTGGAGTGAATTTCAACTTAGTTTCACTGCTAATTTCTGACTGATTTCAGGTTTTGTGTTTTGCTGGTGTTTTTTTAACTATTTTAAGAGTGTTAATTTTCTTGAAAGCAGTTCACAAACAACTTTATATTTAAAAGGAATAGATTACTCTGCAGGTTACCATTGTTTCAGATGTTGAGTGAGAATGTGAAGATTTGCTCTGACTAGGTAGAGCCTTCCAAAGATTAAGAGAATCATCAAAATCTGTAGGGAAACAAAAATAAGAATCAAAATTACTGTAAGATCAGCAGAGCACAACAAGCTTTTTAAAGGATTGTTTCAGTGAAAAAGCAGCCAACCACAGCTATCCTGAAGATCTCAGAATACAAGTTTTCACACATGTGAAATCTTATCCATCAAATTCCCTGAATAAACAGAAATAAAATTTTTTCAGTGCAACATAAAGGAGTCTAGAAAAAGCTACAGTTGGCTCAAACTGCAGTTGCATAACCTTTAGTCACTTCAAATAGTTCAAATTTAGTTTTAGTTAAAACACAGGAGTATAGAAGTATTGAATATACTGGGGTCTCAAAGAACACACATAATGAACAGATGTCCTTGTCTTCAAACAAATTCACATTTTAAGAGAAGTAGCATCAAGAGAACCCATATTCATAAATATAATACAGGCAGAATTACTTTGTAAATCTGTTTTAGAGTAAAATGTGCCAAAAATTTTATAGCACAAATCTGTCAATAACGATTTTGAAGCTTTCATATATTCAGAAAAGAAAACAACAAAGAATAAAGCTAGACTACACAGATTGCAAGTGCAAAACCCACAAAAGTAGATGTCTTATATGTATCTCCACTAATTACTAAACTGAACTATTTTATTTTTAGCATAACTTGGCAGATGAGTTTTTTATAGTCCCGAAAAATGTGGGAAAACTACATAGGGAAAAACCCAACAGGGTTCAGGTCCTGTAGTCCCCTTTTTAAAGAAAAAAAAATTTGTTTCTTATTCCTGAAGTACTGTATTTTCTGGTTTTGTCTTGCAAATGACCCAATAAAATGTATATCAATTACTCACTCAAAAGTTGTATCATTCTACATTTTGAGTTACTCTTGGATATGATATCAGCTAACAGAACTACCAAAAGGCACAAATAAGAGGACCATGGGAGCAGTAAAATGTGTTGTATTGAAAAATTATACTTATAGATAAAATAAAGCAGACACTGAAGAAATTGAGGATTTTTATGGCTGGAATTTTGTGTACTGCTGAGCTATTTCTCTTAGTGAGTTAACCAAGAATGCTTCTTTTCCTTGGGTCTGTCATAAAGTCATAATTTAGCTGGGGAAATTCCTCTGTCTCTGGAACAGGTTTAACAAATGTAGATTCTAGCAGGATGCTCTGCCTGCAATGTGGAAAACAACTCAAACAATACTTTATTTTGCAAAGTGGTGGTGAACTGAGAGGGAGTGCCATGCTGCTTTTGGTGTTGAATTTGACTAAACCAGCCTGACTCATCAACCCCAAAAGTTAAACATCCTGATAATGAGTTGAAGGATACTTTATTATATCTGCCACATCTTATCTAAAAATCCTAAGGCACAGAACAAGGCCTGATATATTGACTGACAGTCAATCACTTTAAACTCTGGAAGTCCAGTCCCACTTTCAAACAGCAGACTTTTCTAAAATACCCCTTGAAGTGCCTGTGAAGAGTCCTCCCTTGGGTGGGGATGCCCCTCAAGGTCACTCCTCCAGGCTGAGGGAAAAAGATTTGCCCAGGGTCATTGGTATGGGTGAGTGACATCAATCCCTACTTAATAATTGCTTCTTTTCTGTAATATACAGCTAGCTGTAATATAGCTGCTTTAATGTAATTGCTTTGATACAGTACATTCTATTACACTAGCAGTTTTAGCTTCTATACTGTGTAGTAAATAATTCTGATTATGATCTTTTTGTCTAATCATTTATCATAATAAATCACTCAATCTTATATATCTGGTTTGCCATCCTTAATCCTGCAGGATAAAATCAGACAAAGGTTCAACCCCTTCTATAATTCCTTAGATTTAAACCACTGACAAAGTATGGGTCTAGGATTGGATCCAGCTGCACACAGGCTCCTCTCTGAGAAGGAGTTTAAAGAGCAAGGGGGTCCTTCCTCCACCTCATGACTTAGTGGGAGGGCTTCTCTAAACAACTTACTCCACCCATGACAACGACTTAAAAAGAACTGCTTAAATCTGCAGCCTTAAAAGATGGAGATATGGAAACTCAGGCCCACAGACAGAAAAGAAAAGAAAAAGAACTCATTAATTTTCTGTCCCTTGAAAGCTTTTACTAATTGAGCTCTGAAAAATCCCCTAGCCTTCTAAACTTATGATCATTGTGTAATTTGGACAAGAATGTGTGCTCCCACAATGCATCACAGTGAGCCTTAGAAATATTGTTCAGTAAATGATTAGTCAATACAAAAGTTAGATCTGAGATATCCTAATGGTGTACAGGTTAAAAATAAACAAATAAAGCCAATCTGAGTATTACATTTCATCAGCATAGGAATTAAATTATATCTGAATGTTTTAGAATGCAGCTTAATTCAGATTATTATTAGAGTCCATTCCTACTCATGCAACCTTGAACACATCCAGAAACAGAAGTCTTAAAAATAGTTAATATATGTCTTTTCCCCAAATTTCCCTTGTACGAAAGTTGACTGGATGTCATGAAGTGGAAATCATTAAAAGTATTTTACCCCCAATATTTTGCAAGAAAATGTACTGCAGAACCAATTACATCTTTTCAATTTTCATCTTTTTGAAGATGTAAACAAGTAAACCTAGTTAAACTAGTGACTCATTGTCTTAAATCCTCACAGCAGTATTTTGACTTCACAGCATATTTAAGTGCAGGGTTTATATATTTTTAGTTCGGTTTTTATTAAGAATTATTGGAGGTAAGTTACTCAAAATTAGAAGTTATTTAAGTAGGTTTAAAATATTACAAAATTACATCAACATCACTTACCATTTATACCACCTTTTACTGTGTTGAGGTTGTCTTCCTTGTAAGAATTCAAGTCAAACATGTAACATCCCAGGTAACAGTGTTTCACCATCTGATTCACCTGCTCATAGAACTGGCAGTGATACAAAAGGGCCTTAAGTGCAGGTATTCCTGTCTGAGAAAGGCCAGATTCTTCATCATGTACACAGGGACCCTGAAGACAGGAAATCCACAAACATCATTACTTTAAAGAAATGTTTTACACAGAACAAACTGTCAAAAAACCCCACTCTAATTAAGGTTAATGCTGTGTGTGTACACTGGTTTACAGGCTGTAACTAATAAATTCCAAAAATGAAATGCAGATTTTAATGTCGAGCTATTTATCTCCTGAGAAGTGCACTAACACTTAAGTAGAAACTCATGAAAAGCTATAAATAAGTGGCTTCAAGACAGTAAATGTATCAGTAGACTTGACAATTTTAATGTTTCATTTAATTCTACTTACAGATATCAAGTAATGAAAAAGCTTTCCTTAGGAAAAAAGCATACTTCTACTCAGATAAGAGTAAATATCCTGAAAAAGTCATCCTGCTCTAAAATATACTGTCAATATATTACACCTAGTTATGTCATTCTTCTAAATGAAATCATTTATTAGGAAAACAAGACATAAACTAAAAAAAAAAAATATTTGAAGTATGGTTTTCAGTTATTTCTTTTTAAATACTGACAGGGAAAAACTGGGAAAATACTAAATCAGGGAAACTTCCTAGAGCAATGGATTTATACTTTAAGATAATGGATTCTAGTCATATTTCAAATAAACAGTTTCAGTTGACTGCCTTTGTTAAATGTTTCTACAGTGTTTTCCATGTTAAGACAAAAAAACAAAAAGTGTTACTAAGCTACACATAATCTGGTTTAGACTGACAATAAAAATTAGAAGGGCAAAGAAGAACTCAGAAAAATTCAAACAAATTACATTCAGAAAGGCAGTTTTAGAGGGCATCTTGCAGTAGTTAAAAAATAAACTAGTTAAAATTATGGAAAGAAAAATTTTCAATGCTAATTAGAAAATTTTTTTGGCAATCAGGAGATAGCAGAGTTGACCAACTGAAAATAAGCAATTTGAAAATACTATTTATCCCCAAGAGGCTCTCCCCCAACCCCTTCATTTACACTGAATAAAAGCTTATTTCCCAATGAAAGAAAAAACCCAAAATGAGATCAAGTAGAAACAGTAATACTATTTTGTATTGCAAGGGAAGTAATCCTCAACATTTTAGATGGTTAATCTCATTCTTTTTGAGTTTCTGTAACCCAGAAATTATTTTCACTATTTGCCTTTTACAGCAACTATTGGAGAATCATATATGACAAACAGTCTGACGCAGAATGTAGGATTTCAAATAAACTATTTATGATGAATTATAAATCTCTACTCATACACTGTCAGCAATAGACTTGGACCGTATTGACTATGGCAGGTGCAAACTTAGGAAATACTGAAAAATGTAGTGCAAATTTTACTGGCAAATTTTGTCTTTGCCAGTTTCAAAAGTCATGCCAAATACTTTAGTGTACAAGGGGGGACTTGAAAGAGTTACTCATCAATTACATTCACAGAGTGCTCTGACTTCAGCAATCTTTACACAACACAATCTGCTGTACTCTCAGAATACTTTACACAGGTTGACTTTACTCATGACTTAAGAGTGGCATAGGAAATTTAAGTGACACAGCAAAATGAAATACTATAAAGCAGATCAACTAGAGAACAGTAACACTAGAGACATTCTCATGAAGATACTGACCTACAAACTCTATTTATATTTCCTTTTCCAGTCCTATTTGCCTAAGGGATAAAATGATAATGTTCTACTTTGGCTATGGCCCAGTATTCCTACTATTCACAGAGATCCACTTGATAGCCCTCCTTTTCCTTCCTGGCATTAAAGGAAACAGATAAATCATCTTATTCAGTGCAAGGGAAAAAAGTAACTCTGAAATACAAAACTTGATCCTGATGGTATCTTACAGTTTCAATTATTGTTTGTATTTTGAACAGCTTTAATTTACCAGTTACCATAAAGTAGTGTTTGATAATATCTTTCAGCATGAACACTTTATTAAGTGATGAGCAATTTCCATTAAATTGCAGTTCTTAATAAGAATCACATTGACTCAAAGCTTCTTTTAATTGCACTGGAATTCATCCAGAATTCTGCAACTGGATTCAATTTTTGTCACTTCACCATAGTCATTGAAATTTTTAAAAAAAGACTAAAAAGCAACTTTTAATAGTCTATATTGACTGCCCTTTTGTAAATCCCCTGCTATTATGACTTTAAACAATTACTATTTATATTGATAAATTAGAAGCAGTAAGACTGAAACAAGGGCCAGATTTGTAAAATTGTTTCCACATCTTCCTTTGTCTTATCATGTGAACATGTGATCATATTCTATAAAATTCAACTCTGCAAGAAATAGCATAATTGATTTTGGGTGCAGCTGAATCATAGATAACTTATCCTGGTAAAACAGCTGGAATGTCTTTCAGCACTAACTTGATCTTTCACAGAAAGGAACAGATTAAAAATTATATTATTGCATCTGCAAATTTCTTCAAAAACTAATATACCCTGTTCACATATAGGCACGACCTCACACACTGGAAGGAGTGAGATAGACATTAAAAACAGGTATCAATGTCACAAAAATTTTAAAAATTGCAGGCTAAGATACAAACATCTTTATGTCCAATGAAGCAGACTTGCTGAGAGCAAAATGAGCTGACTGACTCAAGAGCAGAACTGGAAAAGTCTCCAGGGGATTTTATCAGTAAATATCTAACTGATACCTAAGTACCTCTATAAATAATATAGAGAAGGTAAAGGGAGACAGACTCTTCTCACTGGTATCCAGTGACAGAAGAAAAGTTATTGAGCAAAAGCTAAAATAAAGGAAATTCTATTTAAACCTAAGAAAAAGCTTTCTGTCCGAGGGTAGTCAAACATTAGAACAAGTTGCCCAGACAGATTGTGGAGTCTCCATTCTTGGAGAAATTTGAAATCCAACTGGGAAACAGCCCTGAGCAACCCAGTCTAGTTGACTCTGCTTTGAGCAAGTGGTTGTCTTTAAGAAGTATTTAAATTGAGCTAAGTGACAAACTGCTTCATCTTCTTTCAGAACATTTTATAAACATCACATTCTCAGAACTTCCTCTTCATCATACTCAAGTCATGTTTTACCCACATTCCAAGCGTGGGTAAAATAAATTATCAATTTCTATCCCAAAACATTCATAATATACTATATAAGTAAGCAAATTTCCTAGGAACCCACAGATACTACATTTATGAAATGCAGCATATATACAAACTAAATCTGGTTCTTTTATTGAGCTTGCTGGAAGTTTGTCTATTCACTTCTCTTTCCAAAACATAACCTTAGACACATAATTTTGGAAGTTTATATTTTATACGTATGCTGACACAAGTTTTCATACCAAATGACATCTCTCTGTAACACTATGACTTTTGTCATCAAATGGAATATTCACTCACTTGCCAAATAGAGTCTTTCAAGTCTTCTGTAGGAATTGGAATCACAAGTAGATTTTGCAGAATAAAAGCAGCCTGAAAGAAACTAAAGCATCAGTACTGCCATCTAGCCATCACAGTTCAAAAAACCACACCACACTGAATAGCACAGTCTACATATTACTCCACTGCTTTAGACATATGCAGAAATACACAGAATTCTCATGATCGTGTTGGGAAAAAGTAATCAGAAGGACATAACTCAGAAGCCCTCAAACTTCACTTACAAGAGATGTTATCAGAGCATGGCACAAGAGCAGGCTGGTAAGAAAAAAAGGACAAGGAAAACATGGAATAGAAATCACAAGGAAATAAATTTATTTGTTTATAAAATTCTTTCATCACTGTCCCAGCAGAGTCAATCCTACAGAATAACCATTACAAGTACAAGAAGTACTACAGGAAAAAATCACTGAACAGAAAAACCTAGATAACTGTTTATGACCTCTACTGTCCTCATGTTTCGGGGCTTTTTAATTATTATAAAATAATTGGGACAATGGGGGGAACACAGTAGGACACAGAGACATGTTTCAAATGCTTTCCCTTATAAATACACGGCATATTTGTTTTTCTAATTTATATTACACATACTTGACATGTCTGTGCATGGGTTGAAATTCCATTTTTTATATTTTGTCCATCTTTTGGCAATAATTTGACTCCTAAGAGACTATAATTAAGAGACAATAAATTGGAGTTAAAATAATTAAGCACACATTCTCAAAAGCATTTAGAGATATAAATTCAAATATTACTTTGGAAAATGTAATTAGTTAAGCAATAGAGCTGGGAAAAAAACAAGTCACTGAGTGTCATTTTTATTTCTTATTGATTGGAACAGAAGGAAAACCTTACAAATAGAACTGACAGAAAATTGCAAATAAAGTGTATAGAGTTTAAATACACCAACATATAAGTCTATGTGTTCTTCTACCATAGTACAGACTTTCAGTTCTCACCAATAAACCTCAGTGCCTAGACAAATTAGATTACTTCACATCAGCAATGAACAGATATTTACTGCAGATCAGGTGGAAAGTTTGTACCAAAGCATTCATAAATGTTACAAAGAGCCATTAAAATTGGGCTAGTTATGATTCAGCAACCTACTTATCTAACTGAGTAAGCCTTAGGAGTTTCTATGTGTTCACTTGCATATTGTTTGTATAATTTGTGTTTTTAAAGAAGTGATCTGTATTTGTTCCTTCTTGTGCAATTCCTAAATAAGCAGCTAAACATTTATATTAATCAGGTAGTGTTTAACTTACAAAGCAGCAAGTGCTTTGTAAATCTGCAGCATCAGATAATAGACATATAAAATAAAAAAATACAAATTTTTTTTCTCCATAATGAAAAAGAACTTGACAATCTACAACAGCAGAAGGACACAAGAAACATACCTCCCTGCGTACCATGCTACATTCAGACTGATCCAGAAGGATGTTGATCACCGTTCCCCACAGGCCTCCTGAAATATTCTGGCAGCTTTCTGCTAAAGCAATACATCCTTTTTCAAGAGATGTAAGAGCTGATCCTATTCCAAGTGCTGTAAATCTGACCTAGTACATATAAGCACAACAGAAAGTGGTATTTCCTATGGCAATTAGCAATACTTTTTTTTTAAATTATTAAATTGCATCAACTGAATCTGGAGCTTAAGGGAATAATTTAAATAGTAACACCCTCTTTTCCTGTATTTCTCTTGCTCTCTGTTTATAATCACAACTAAGTAAAAAAACAGAATTATTTTTAAGTATTCAGAAATAAGCAAGATAGTCTTTAATATTCTTCATATTTTACCACTTGAAAATGGGTCCATTTAGCAAACTCATACCATTTAACAGACTGGCATTAAATACATTTGCTCTGAATTTTTAGTTCATGTAAGTGTTACTGCTTCGCAGATAAGTTACAGCAATGACAAGGAAAACTGCCTATGAATCATGATAGTGAGTGACTGATGAAAGAACAGAAGACAGGAGATGTAAGGAAGGATTTCTCAGATGATGTTTATATGGAAACACTCTCCCTACTGTGTTATTACTGCTATTTAGGATATAATCAGTAACATTTTAAATGATAGTTCTACTATTAAATACATCAATGAATCAAAAAATTTTAAATGCTTCAAGGTCAAAAGATGATTTGAAGTTAGCATCACAGTAACTAACCTCAGGATCTCTATCTACCCATAAAGGAACCAGCCATGCCAGACCTAGATGAGACAGAACTTGTTCTTCACTATTATCATAAGGCAAAGACCAGAGAGATATCCAGTCCTGATTAGGAAACAGAAAACAAATTAAGAAATTATTTTATAAATCTTTCAATCCATGCCAGCATACTAACAGTGTGAGATACCACCTACAACTAAGACACTTTTGTTTAACACTGATTACACAGAGGAAGGATATTTGTATTTCTCTTTCCATAAAGATTTGACACTAAATTACACAATTGGAAACAACAGCTGGGTTTTAAAATTTCTTTGAGACTAAAAATTATTAGTACAATCTAAACAGTAACACTGTTGTATACACAGATTATGATTTAGAAACACAAGAAAATAAAACTTATCATTATGCTACTATACATATTACTCTATAATAATGACACTAAAATAATCAGTTCAAGTCCACTCCTTCATCCATGCATTTATGATCTAAGTCTTTGGAGGCAGCTGTCTCCCTATCCCCTCCCAATTTTAATAAACTCTTCCAGTACTTAATATATTGAAAAAGGAGTAGAAAACTGAAGAAAGAGACACCTGAAATCTGGAGAAGCAGGCTTACTGCAATTTCTAGTTATATGCGTGCTTGATCACAATGAAAGGTTCCATTCGTAGCTATGACAGATATAAGTAAGACTGGATTTTAATTATCTAAAATGACAATACTTAATTGTTGAATTTGCTTCAACTGCTTCAGGATAAAGGCTATTTTTACTAAACTTTCAGAAATCTAGCTCTCAAAGATGTACATGAAAACAGAGCATAATATGAATTTTGCTAGTACATAATGATAGCTGCTTTTATATGACAATCCTTTTCCCATGTATGTACATATTCTTTCATATACATAGATATATACACACACAACTGTGAAAATCCTACACACATGAATGTTTAAACATATGTTACAAAGCCTGTTGTTTGTGAGGCTGAAGAAATAATGATGTTATAAATTCTTAAATTTATTCATGCTATATAAAATCCCGATTTTTCTTTTTTTATATAAAGAAAATGATACTTATTCTGAAAGAAGGCCTTTCAAAATCCACAGAATTATTTACAAAACAATTTTAATATGGCTAGAACTGATTCTTCAGCTTTTTTGTATACTACACTCAATCCTGTACATTTATCTAAGATTACAGACCAAATGAGATCAAAAGGGGGGGTGGTTTTGCCTTTTGTGCTTCCAATTGGAGGGGAAAGAGGAGTAAGAAGTGGTGTGGTTTTAGCAGGACTACTCAACTGGCGAGTATTATTCCTAAACCATGACAGAAAATTGTCACTGAACATGGGCAATTACAATCTCTTTGTGTGTAGCCCTCAGCAATGACAAGATAAGGACGACTGTAATGCACTCACCGTGTCCTTGGCTCGAGCCATCATTTCATGAGATAAGTGAAGCAAGCAAAGGACTGTGCTTTTCGTAACACCTTTCCCCATGAAGGACATGGCATTTCCCCCCCACTCAACGTAAAACGATGAGATGACCTAAGAGTGGGGGTACAAGTTCATAACAGCTTTACTGTAAATAGTACACAGAGTAAAAAAACTGTCTTACACAGTAAATTATAATTTAAACTCATGAAAAGATGATAAGACTTCTAGCTCAATTGTAAGAATTTCTTTATTTCTGAGTCATTTGGTCATGTGATGGTTTTCTATACATTTAAACTTCTGAACATCTGTGGTTTTTATTTTTTTATTCAAATGAACAATACAGTCAAGCTTATAGCAAACTCTAAGTTGAATAGAAACATAAAGGTTTCTTTTCATGGACCTGAAAGTTTATTTATTGTACCCAGCGTTTCTTTTGCTATGTCTGGAATTAAAAATCAAATTTCTTTTCAAAATTCTGTGTTGAAGGGAAAGAGCCATTTAGATATTTTATTATGATTTGAATAAATTTATCAGTTTTCTATATCAAATTTTAATAAACAGAAATAAAGGTCAACAGGTCATAACATATAATAAACTGTCTGACCAAATATCTAATCATGCCTATTAAAATAAAAGGCATGCTGCTTTCAAGAAAACACACCCCAAAATGCTTTAAAAAAAAATAATCATCTTAGAAGATACTCTTCTCTTTAAATCACCTCAAAATACAGTGATTGAAACCTCTGCATTTTTGCTGTAGTTCTTTCTTTCAGTGTCCAGTCTACAGAATTTTTTCTTAAATCCACTTTCTCCATTCCTCTCCAAAAAAAACCAACATTCACTTTCAAATTTGGGCCAAGTAAAACTGCCTAATTCTTCGGAACAAGAGCAGATGAATCCAAGTTGATTTCATGCCATAATATTTATTATCATTTTTTCCAGTAATAATCTTTCTTTTGCATGACAACATCTATAAACTTGGTGCCATTTTTAGTCTAAACTTCAAGTCACAGAGCTCATCTAATCAAACAGGTCTAAAACATTTATTTCTTCCTACTCAAGAAATCTTGGCAAGTTAAAACCCCTAAAACACTTATTTTTTTTCATCATATGTACTGGCATTTGAAACAAAAAACTTCTTACTGTACATTACTGAACATGTGTCAAACAAAGTCAGAACTATGCTTTTCCTTTTAAGAAAATTTGAGTTTTCAAAAGATGTAATTTTAGGAGCAAAAGCTAGATGTCTACCACGTTCACAGACTTAGCAAACAAATAAGAACAATGAAAGCAAAAATGAAATTTTGTCTTTCCAACAACTGCAGAATTTTGAATTACCTTTTCTCTGCTTTCTCAGTTAACAACCTACCTAACAAACTGCTCTTGTCCCAGACCACCTTTGATATGTGGATTTTGCCTGTGTGAAGTTATATTGGATTTTTCCACTAAGTGTTTCAGTTATTAAAAACATCACATATACTTTTTATCTTGCTTAAAACTACAGTCACTTTGTATTTCTTCTTAAACCAGTGATGAAAGCATATGCAATACAACCAATCTTCACAACTACACATACACATCACTCAATCTAGTCTCCACATCATTCCTATTTACTTAGCAGGAAAAAGCTACTTTCCCACGCCTACTGCTAGTGATGACATTCAACTAAAAGCACACTGTAAAAAGCACAGTGTCATTAGTCACACAGTTCTTTACAAGCATTCAAACCAAAAGCTAAGTAAGAACATAAACTACTTACCTCAAGGAGACCTGTTAAATATTTCTTACAAATTGTAACGGGTTCAGCCGCAGCAGAATAGGTACTCCAGCCTGGAAGTGCAGTAACATGAACCATTCCTTGTAATGTTCTCTCCAGTGAAGGAAGTCCATAAAAATGTGGTGCATCCGTTAGCCTTAAGCATTGAAGCAGCTTCAGAGCCAGCTCTGTTCTGAAGGAGCCAGCAAGTTCCAAGCCCTCTCTAGTTTAATCGTAAAAAAACAAGAAAGATGAACCATCAATATAAAGATATTGAAATGAAAAGAATAATTTTGCAAAAGGCCAATGCTTCATTCTTCCTACTGTTAGTCTGTGAGACTCAGCATATCAATTACTTAATATTGTTATTAAATTTGACATCTCTAGCTTCACACAGGTTCTGAAAACATAATATTGCATCTGATTACAACACAGTTGCTTAACTAAAAAAGAAAAATGAGATATAACTCATTATTAAGGAACATGTTAAATAAAGAGCAAGAGATTGAGGACAAAGGATGACACAATGAGAAGAGCTGTACAGTTTAGTAGTTCCAGAATCACACAGGATTAAGAATATTCTATGTTGCAAAGGACCCACAAGGATTATCAAGTTCAATTCTTAAATGCATGGCTTGTCACACTTATGTTTGCTCTGGTTCAAGAGACAAGTTTAAAATATTTCCTGCAAAATACAACAAGTCTAGAATTAAGAAGATTAAAAATACAGGAGTGTGAGACACATAACTAGGTGGGATTTCTATAATATGCCCTTTTTCCCACTGTGAAAATTTTTAGAAAATAACGAAGTGGGGATAATGCAAAAGGTAACACTTTGAAAATATTTTCACAAACAGTTATATTGTGACATTAAATAACCAATTATTATTTTAAACTACAATTTTAGTAGCTCTTAGAATACCTTTGTATAAAAAGATTTAACCGGATTTTAGGTTTTTAGGTTTTATGAGAAACTTGAAGAAAAAAATAATATAAATTAATTTCTGTGTTTGCTCAATTGACAGAAAAAGGTTGGAACTTTATGTTAAAAGTAGTTGTCCCAAATAGGCCAAAAAGGAGTTCAATGAAAATAAACATAGATTGATATTTCAAATATTTCAATGTTTTACTTTGCTATAAACACATGCTACAAAATCAATGAAGTTACCATTTGCTCATGTAAATTTGCAGCAGTGAAAAAGAAATAGCCCATCTTCTCCGTGCAATCAATTTAATTATCCATTTGCTAAGTGACCACTAGCAAATTCTAAGTTTCCCAGTCAATTTCCTAATTTTACTGTGAAAAGGAATATCTAAAGTTGATTTCCATTTCAAGAGTATATTCAATTCTTACAGTTCAAAACAATTGACTCATGATGTAATGATATTCAAATTCTGATCAAACTTCAGCAGCAAGAGGAGTTCTGATGCCCAGACAGAATCACACAGGCAGGTCCATTTGCACTGTACCTGTCAGTCACTGACATGGAACAAACTAACAACATGTTAAAAAGACGAATGAGTTCTTTATCCAGTCGTTGCCTGACAGCAGCTTGTGTTTCGTCCATTTCATCCTGCACTTGGGATTCTGGTCGCACCAAAAGGCCCAAAAGGGATTTTGGCTGCTAAAAGAAAAAAATAAAAATACAGTCACATAATGCATTGTTTAAATCCTATTTTAATACCATCATTAAAACAATTTTTCTGTTGAAAATTTGCAAATCACGCACATTATACATCAGAAATTTCATGAATATTTTTCTAAGAAGTAACTGCAAAAAAGCACAGTGAAAAAATCCTGTAATTACCAATAACTCAAGTCTCGAATCTATTAAATGCCATAAAAAAATCTACTGTGAAGACCTTTAAAATATCCTGACATTAAGTAGACTGTATTTTGAAGCATGAAAGAAAACTCCAAGCAGTAACCTGAAATAAAAAATAGATCACAAAAAGCCAGAAAACACACAGTAACAAAATTAGTTGAGGTTGCATTTTGTACGTTGCAGCTGCTTGAAAGACTTCATATCAAATGGCTTTAAGGTTTTATATTAAGGTATCGAATGGGCCATACTCAAAAAAATTTATAGACCTCCCAGGTAGAGATATAAATTGAAGTACCAGTAGTCTATAAGTAATTGAAATTAAGTCTACTAGCATTTTTCCCAAAATGCTTAGATTGTATTGGCAAATGGCAAAATGCAAGTGCATGCAGACTGCAGATTGTATTCACTGTAGGACACTCTCTGTAAGACAGTGGATATTCCAGCATGGTACACAGATAATGCATTTGTAGCTATGTAGCCAAGCACTCTCATGCAGCTCTACAAGTATGCACATGTGTGCAAGTACAGTTACATGGTCAATCAGATCATGTAAGTATATAAAACAACCCCATTCTTACATTCTTAAGCAATGATTTCAAGATCCACTTTAGATGGTCTGACTCCAGATTTGATTTCTGCTCTCTAAGTAATTTGTTTAAAAATCTTAATACATCTACCAAAAGCTTTTCATCCTCCACAGAAGCTGGAAGCACTTGTAGAAACCTGAAATGCAAATAAAAATACTTTCATACTTGTAGCATTTTAAAAGAGAGATAAAAATCTCACGCTAATAGGAGTGAAGTAACCTCCAAGTGTTTAATTATACAGAATATGTATAATATACATATTCACATACAAAAATATGGCATGGTATTAACACATTATACATATAATATGATGTTCATATTGTTATTGTTGCTATTATAATGAAAAATAGTTATGTATATTTTAAAGTTTATTTGCATATGGAAAACATGGAGTTCTGTATACTAAAATGTAGACAAATCTGTGCAGGGTCACAGAGAGAGAATAAAAAATTAATTATTTATTGAATATTAGCATCTGATAATAATAGCAAAGTTTACCTATGCATTTCAAACAGCCTTTAATTTAAATACAGAATTTTAAATATTTGGTAGTTTTGTGTATGTAAATTACAAAATCACATAATCTTTGAGACTGGAAGAGACTTACAGAGGTCACCAGGTCCTGACACCCTGCTTTTGAAGGGACACCTGCAGCTGGTTGCTCAGGACCACCAGGAAGCTTTTGAGTAACTCCAAGGATAGAGACGCTACAACCTCTTTCAGCAACCTGTGTCCGTGTTTGGTGACCTTCACAGTAAAAATGTTTCCTGACGTTCACAGGGATCCTCTTATGTTTCTGTTTGTGGCCATTGCTTCTGTCACTGGACACCACTGGAAAGAGCCTGGCCCCACCTTCTCTTCTGCTATTCATACACACTGATAAGATCCTGAGACTGAGCCTTCTTTCCTCCATATTTATCAGTCCCAGCTCTCTCATCCTTTACTCACAGGAAAGATACTCCAGTCTTTCATCATCTTTGTGGTGCTTCACTGGATTCTCTCCAGTATGTGTTTCTCCATATGATTCTCTCTTATACTGGCAAGTCCAAAACTGGACACAGAGGTCAAGATGTGGCCTCATCAGTGCTGAAGAGAGAGGAAGGATCACCTGCCTCAGCCTGCTATCAACACTCCTCCTAAAGAAGCCCAGGATAACATCTGCCTTCTTTACTGTAAGGACAAACTGCTGGTTCATTTTCACCTTGGTGTCCAGCAGGATCCCCAGGTCCTTTTCTGCAGTTGCTTTCCAGCTTGGCGAACCCCAGGATACACAGGGGATTGGGCTTGTTCATCTCCAGGTGCAGGACTCCGCACCTCCCCTTGTTGAACTGCCTAAGGTTCCTGTCAGCCTATACCTATATCTGTATCTCAGAATCAGAGATGTATTGACAAGCAATTCCCTTAGCTTAAAATATGAAAAGTAGAAATTTTACCATTTCAGTATTACAATCTTTAATGGATTTTTGTAGTCAAGATGCTTACCTGTTCATTGCTTTCTGCCAATCAAAGCTCTTCAAAGTGGTTCCACAAGGCCCAGAACTGCATTTTAATGCAAGTCTGTCATTCAGGACATAGAAGCTAAGTCTAGTGAGAGCAGTCCTAACATCACTGTGGGATGCTGCCTGAATGATCAAACTAAGACAATCCTGCAGTCCATAGTTTGCATGAGTTATTTTCAATATAAGAATGTCTTCCGAGGAAAGTTTTAGAGAGTCTAAAAATCTGGAAAGGCATAGAGAAAAATTATTAACAGTCAGTATCTTTACAGTCTGTTTCAGAGTGTGTTGACTTCTTCCCTTTCCTGCTTAATTGAGAAGATAAAAAGAAATTGCCTTAAAACTTTGTTAGCCAATTCTTTCTTCATTAACCTTCAAAAAACCAAAGCAAAAAAAATTAAAACAAAACCAAAAACACCACCACCACATGTAAATCATGAGGTGCTTTGAGTTCTTTGGAAAAACCTAAATACTAAGTCCTGATATTACCATTGCGAAGAATATTTATTTGAAATTTAAACCTTCAAGAAATCAAAGAAAAAGTAATGCAACTTTTAGTTGGGGTCTACATAGTAGTAAAAAGGAGTCAGTTTCCTAAGAAACCACAATGACTATAAAGAAAAACAGCCACAGAGCCCATTTAAAACTGCTTGAATTTAGCCTGACCATCAATAAAAATTAGATCAAGCTCTAGACTTTATGTACAAACACAACTGAGGTAAAACATTAGCTGTGACAACATACCTTCATCCTCTTGGGATGTGATCCTTTACATTTAAATGACAGCATTCTCAAACGAGTAACAGCTTGAACTGCTGTATGAAGTTGAAAACCCATTTAAACTTGATGGAACACTGTTTTAATTGAGATCTATTGGGACTTAAAATGAAAGATAAAATGGCTCACGTTTCTGCTTCCTTCTCATAATTTATCAGCTGCAGTAGGTTATCAAGCCCATGGTGCCATGACAGATTCCAGGCTGTCTTAAGCATATCTGAAACAGGTTTCATAGTCAAGCACTCAGAAGACAATGGCACCACAACAGTATTAGGGCTAACTACATGATGAGCAGTGATCTTGACTGGGAGATGATACCTAAAAATACACAAATAACAGTAACAATTTTTCAAAGTGGTTGGTGAGAGGTTTTTTGTTTGCTCATTTTTAGTTTAAATGCTCTATTACAATCAGCTTGTAAGTTTGCAAATAAAGTTTTCAAAACTCATTTACAGACAACAAAGACATGGAGCAAAGATTCCCTATTTAAAAATGCTGATTTCATCATCATTAAAATGCTGATTTGATGTTAAATCCCATGTTTCCCCTCATTCTGCCACTTCCATACTTCAGGAAAGGCAGCAAATGGAAATCAGCAGGAAACTGTAAAGCGATCAAAACCAATGGACCAGCCAAGCAACCAGCCACTACCCACACGTACCTTCTAACAACAGCAACAGGTAAACTGAAGGCAGGTACCTCTGTATAATTACTGGCTGTGCCATCAGCCCTGCAAGAGATTAAGTCATAGTTATTATGCCCTATTTTAAGATTTGATTTTCTTCTAATGCTACACACATTATTTCCTTATTATTTGGATACAGATGTATGTCTCCCCTCAGCTAGATCTTTAGTAACCCATTGTTAAATAATTGGTATTAATAAACAATGTTTCTTCATGATTATGCAATATTAAGATAGTTCTTAAATAACACACATATGGCATACTTATTGCAGATATATTGTAAATTAAAAACCCCACATACTTGTTTCCTTTTTTCTCTTACAGAAAAAACACACATTATAAGTATTTTCATTATATTTCATGAGTGTGAATTCTAAAAGCATATTTTTTCATGCATATGCAACTTTTAAATAATAAAAGATCATAAGTAGAGGTCTCTTGCATTAAAGACAATTGCTACAATTAAAAGCCAAAGTAAATAGGAGAATTCTAATTAAGTTTAAAAAAACATGTCTACAAATAGCGATTTTATTTGCATCATTTCTATTCATGAAAAAGATGGACTACAGACCAATCAAGGTTTTTTGAACACTAAAATTAACACTGACGTATTCACAGTGCAAAAATATGCCTTGTAGGCCTATAGAGCATGTAACCCAAGTATTGGAACAATCTGGACTACAAATATGCCATTTTAGATCTATAAAAGTTTGGGGCACAACTTGTCTGGAGATATATAAAAATTTATTTCAATTAAAACCTTCAAATTTATCTAGAAAATATGCTATTAAATAAGTGGGTTTTCATACCATGTTTCTGTTCTTGCTACTTCATCAAACAACAGAAGACAAAGCAATACTGCAGTTTCAGTCAAAACAGCATGATCACTTTGGAATACCAGGGAAACTGAATAAAATAAAGATATTTATAAATGCATTAGAAAAACACTGACACCTGGCCTGGGTTGCAGTGTATTCAATTACCATCCCCATGAGTTGCTGAGACCAGGTGGGACAGTGTTTTTCTTTCTGTTTCTTGCCTCCTCCCTCCAGACTATCTTCCTGATTAATGGCCCACCAATGGCCCTGCCCATGACTCAGAAATAACTCCCTCTGGACCATCTTTTGTTAATGGGGCCATCCACACCTTGCCCCATGACTCCTCATCCCATTGTGAGATGCTCCACCCAGAAGGAGGAACCAAGCATTCCATCCTGGATATAATCTGGGATTCTGAACACCACAAACACCCTTTCCACTGGATTCCCAGAGGACAGGAGCTGTATAGCCACCACTGGACCTTTTACAGGACCACCACTTCGACAGAACCACATCCACCACTTCAGGAGGACTGCAGCCACCATTTATTCAGACTGCTACCACCACCCTAACTAACAGGGTGTCAGGTTATATCCTAACTCTGTCAGCTTGAACCACTGTTCTTCTGCCTTTTTTTTAAAATTTTCCTATTAAATTGTTATTCTGACTTGGTGCCTCCCACTGCTTTGTTTTCCAAACTAGTATACACCTAACAATATATAGACACTAGTTAAAAGCTACTGCTTTCCACAGTTTCCTGCCAACCTCTTCAACACATGCTATAACATGGGTAAAACTAGCACACAGAAATGGAAGCTCTTCAGATTTGGAAGAAGAATCAAAGTTCTTAAGAAGGTATTTGGTAAACACCAAGCCGAGTGTTGCAGTGGAGATGCAAACTTTACCTCTGAATAGCAAGAGCAGTAAAGAAGGCTGCTGTGCCAGGGACAGGCGAACAGCTGGGTCAGCACACACAATCTTGCGTAGCAGTGTCAGACATGGTAACACCATGGATTCCATAAGCTGCAGGAACAGAGAAGATGATTCAATAAAGATAACTATCAGTATAATTTATTATGATGTGCCTAACACAGACTCTCACACTATTAAGCAATACATTCCATCATTTGTAAAAGAGAAGCCTAGAACTTCCTTAGACAAGCACATTTCAGCCAGATGACAACTGCATATTCATTAAAAATATTTATTTACTTTTGGATTCATTTTAATATTAATTGATGGTAATTTTATTGGTCTCTGACTTCATCACAGAATTATAACACTAGCTTTCAAATTACATAATTTTAAGAAGAATATATGTGAACTGAAGGATTTAAAAAACACCATTTACAACTATTCATTTTTATTAAAATGCAAATACTTTGTAATATCACATTAATTTTCTGGGTCCCATGCTGTCAGAACATGAGAATGGGAAGAAGTTTGTTAAAACTTGAAGTATCAGTGCATGGCCAAAAATACAAGCAAAGTCACAGCTCCTAAGAATGAGAAGAGAGTATTTCTTTCACAGTACCATTACTTTGCCTATGAGTTTCTGCCTTTAAAATTTGTTTTGTTACAGCATCAACAAATACATTTTAGTTTAACACCGCATGAACAAAAGACCTACTTCTTTAGTATGGAAAGAATCTTTTGCACAATTATATATAAAGCCTTATTTAGATGCTGCTTTTTATTTCCACTATTTCTTTTATTTCCTTTTCTTAGTAGCCACTTTTCGAAGAACATACAAGATTATTTCTCTGTTTTTTTTTTTTTTTTAATTTTATCAAGAAATAAATTAAAAAATCATTCAAGGGGAGAACCAAGAATCTGGATGAGACTCCCTCAGGACACTGTCCTAATGTCACAGGCCCTAGAGAGTTATTGCCTGAGCCCTTCCTGGATTAAATGAAACTTTATAAAGGGCTAAAAATATTATTTTAAAGTTCATCCTAGACTCTTATTTGACTATGAAGAATCTGCTTAGGGCAACATATTTCCCATGTTTGTCCTTCTGTATTACTGAGCAATATCTACTCACTACTCAAACCAAAACAACAGTTGCATTATGTTCTCTCTCTAAAGAAGATACTAAAAAACTGATACTAAAAAATAACCCACAGTAAAAAAACTGAGGAACCCAGTATTTCAATTTCTTCAGCTGTATGAGAACAGTTTAATAAAGTACTTCTATACAAGCTATCATAAACCGGACAAGACATTCCTTAATGTTACAGAGATAAAATAATCTTAGATACTGATAATCTGGGAGAAAAATTGCCATTACTGAAGAAGAATGTCATTTTTATTAGTTTGACCAAAAAAAGAAATGAATTCCACTAAGTATCAAGCAGTTCTTTTCTCTTGTACAGTTTTGGGGAAAAAAGTCATTACTACATAAAACTTCTCATGGTTTCTAAAACTAACTCAAGAGTTGGACTGCTGGAATGGGATAACAGTACTACGTATGCAAGAAAGCCAAAAAACTTTATCCACTGAGGTTAAATTAAGTACCTTCTAGCCTAAATATACTTGCATGAAATGATTTTGAAGTGAACTGCAGAAGAAATCAAGCATCAGATTATCCATATTACAAAAATGGAAAGCTCCATCAACTACAAGAGACCCTCCCTGGTGAAACGATCTTCTATTGGTTAGAAAATTCTTTATACCTGAAATTCAACCTGACACATTTACAATAACATGCCATACAATTACATCTCATTTTTAATCATAATTTGCTTCAGAATTTAAGTTTAGAGACTATTATACATAACATAACACTTTTATTCTTTTAAGGTCATTAAAATTTTTTTTGGTCTCTACCGAGAAGGCTTTCAGGGAAGTTTTGGTACATTCCAGAACCCCACCATACACATTTCTCTGGCTAACTCTTCTCATAGGTAGGCAAACCAGTCTTCTCTCTTTAAGGGAAGCTTAGCATTATCAAAACTAGAAATAAATACATATTGCAATTATAACTGTTATTAAACACTTATGTTCAGTGCAGCATTAATGCACAAAGACTAATGTTTTAAGTGCAGGAAAAAGCAGAATCTACTACAGGTGTGCTGTGCAATGCTGCAGAAGGACCTCTAACTATATTTTTACCTTGCCATCCACATGTATGCACTCATTAAGGTAAGCCAATAGCTTTTCTTTCACACCCAACTTTTTCACAATGTCATGCATTTTGGTATCTGTAGGAAAAGAAAAGATAGCAAGAATAACTGGTTCTGCACAAATTTAATATTAAACATCTTTTTTTGCTGTCTAGAACAAGTTTCTAAAATTGCCCATCAATCAACAGTAGTACAGATCTCCAGCAAGGCAAGCCTCCTCAAAATATTTTTATCTGACTATAGTAGCCTCTTGAACACTAGATTCTTAAATACCTTATGTAACTTTCTATAAGAATTTTATGTTGAAGTATTACAGTAATCCCAGTGCAGCTCAAATTTAGTCAAATGAGGATTTCACTTGTAATATTTTAAAAGACTTTAACAGTTTAATATGGAATTGAAAATGGTATTTACTTAATCACCATGAGAGTATTTTCCACTGACATAACCCTTTACAGTATCTGGTTTAAGAATATTCAATCACAACAAAAATGACATTTGAATTGGTTGGGTTGGCTTGTATGCTTTTTAATAACTAAAAAGTGATCCTTCATATGAAATTTGTCCTGATAAAGTTCCATTTTTTCCTTCACAATTTCATGTGATGCTTTGTTTCAATTTTGAAACATCTGAAAACTTTTGCAGCCATAACTAAATGTATTTTATGAGACAAAGTAGATACACTTCCTCATTTTTGTGATAATTTTTTCTGACAATATTTTTATTATCTAAGATTTCACCATTTAAATTCGCTGAAGCAAACATTATTGAATCACAGTTTGAATATACAGAGTAAGAACATCAGGGTTTGAAACTCTACAGTTATGCACCAAGTGAAATAATGCTCTATGGAAGATTGCTTACTTGCATTGTAATTCAACCACTTATCCTTTTTATCAAAATTCATAACATAGGAATTACAAAGAGTACTCTCAGCACAAGCATAAGACAACCTAGCAAAACTTCAAGCTCACGAATGACCAGCACAGGAATACAAATGTCCTGAAGAACTCTACCTTCTAAAATGACAACCAGCTGCTCGGCTGCAGACTTGCGTAGAACCAGGTCAACGGCATCAGAAGTCAAGATGTCATACAGCTTTTCAACAGTTTCCACCTAAAAGTAAAACAATATTAGATTTGCATCCCGTATGTCATCATGAAACAAGGGAACCAGCCAAATTTCCTAACAGGAAGTAGAAAATAAAAATATCTTAATTCCTTATTAGAATGTGTTTGATTAGATCACACATGCACATAACAAGAAGGGATTAGATTATAATCTTTTTGCAACAAATCTCTAACAATGCCTGTGGAATATGAAAAGCAAATAGTTTCTAGTGTACCATAGCTGCAGACTTCTAACAAATAATGCTTAATTTATGTAGGACTACAGAAAGCTTGAAACTATACAGAAATGATAAAACATGCTTTTAAGTCTGTAAAGGGGACTGACATTTTAACATCAAGAGGGTCAAGCACCTTAGCATTTGCTTATCATATTGTTAATCTGAAAGTATTGAGGGGAAGGAAGAAAGGAGATTGGAGGGGAGATGAGAAAAAAGAAAAATAGAAAGGAAGTTTTCCCATGAGTCATACATTCACAATTTGTTTTACAACTTGCAACAGCAGCAATATTAAGTAAACACAGACATAAGTGTCCAATCTGTTTTAAAATATTTCATATTAAAAGTTATTTGTGCCTGTTTCAGTAAAATTTGATTTTGTGGGGAAAAAATATATGAGAAAAAAATCAGACTCTATCCATGCAGAATGAAATTGTTATAAACAGTGCAGGCCTGTGTTCTCTGCACCCAAGTCTTTTGTGCAGGGAAGAAAAGAAAAAAAGGCAGGCTTTTTTCTTAGTGTTGCAAAAATGATAGCATGAAAACTACTGTTTCAGTTCACACAGAAAGAATACATCAACAGATTTCTTTTTACGAAGCAAAGTAATTTGTATGAAATATTGCAACTTTCTGAAAGTGGAAACTTCAGACACTGGACTGGTAGAGGAGCAAAATTTAGACAGTTTACTAACCTTAATTATTGAGTCCATTTTATCATTCAATTTTAGCTCCATAGCTCCTTCTATAACAAATAAATTTGTAATGCTGGAAAGGACATTACCATCCAGAGGTGGACGTTTCAGGCTTGCCCCTTCTTCATTCAGAAGATGGAATGCCAAATGTTTAGCTGCTACAGAACGAACCCTAAATGAATAAACAATTAAAATAAATACATATAGCCCTCATACTGGGAAATTTCAGCTGTATAGTTAGAAATTAATTAGTTTATAATATGGATGGGAAGTACCACACTCAGTATTGATTAATCAGCCTTTCCATTCAAGACACAGCATAACATTTAGGAGAAGGCATTGCTGTCATCAATATTAGAAGATGTGCTGAAATGCCACAGAGCATTACTTACAGCTGTTTTTTTGAGAAGAGAAGGCGCAGAGAAGCCTGTAGTCTGGGAGTTCTTGGGAGAATGCCCTCTCCTTTGTCAGAGGTTGTTTCACTCAAAGAGAGAATGCATTTACCTAAAGTATCTTTTGTGTCAGCATAACCCTAAGACAAACAAGAAACAAACAAAAATTTCCAAAATTATAAAAATCCACTTACTAACTTAGCAAATGAGACAACATAACTCCCTTTTTAGGGGCTAAGGGAGGGTGAGGAAGGAGCAATATTAAAAAAAAATAAAAATGCAGTAATTTAAAAGAAAATATTCAAATTCCACAGATTCATATTCCTCTGTGAAAGTAATTTTAAAAATTAATAAATGATCCTGTATACAAATAAAGATTTCTTTACATGGGCTAGAGGTACTTTGACCCAAGGCTTCACCCCTCAATCTGTTAACATGGTGCTGCACTGTAAGGCCAGTTTTCATTTCAATAAATAAAAGTTAGTCCCTACAAGAAAATGATTTTAGAACATTAAATTCTACCTACTTTCAGATCTTCATCAAAGCGTTTTCGCACACAAACAGAAAAAAGGGAATCAGTTATGTCAAGTAATGATACTGCAAATATTTTAAAAGTAGAGCAAAATACAATGGATTTTATATGCATCAAGTAAACATAAACCTCTGGTATGCTCTACTTAGGTAACTGTTGTACAAAGCCACTGCTTTTTAGGATACCAGAATAGAGGGAAATTCTACTCGCAAAAATTTCTCACGCTTAACCTACAGCTTATATTAAATCCCCACCTATTTACTCTTGAATGTCAATCACATATAAGATATATATGCAGATAACACAAAAAAGCAATAATTACTGGTTGAGAAAGCTCTGAAATTAGCCTTCTCCCACCACTTTCAAGTTCTCAGTGTATCTCCTCTGCATATTTTTCTGTCTGAGCCATCTATTTTATGACCCATCTTATTAGCAATTTCTACCCATTTTTGCCTTGATTTTTGTGCAGTTTGCATACAGAATTAAGTCATATAAGCTGCTTTTTCAGCTTATGGCAATACTGAGGTGCAGGCAATTAATGAACACATAGCAGGGAAACAAGCAAGTTGGTACAATTATCAAGAGTGATATTTTTGGAGAAAGTGAAGACAAAACGTATGCTTGAATTTATTAGCTAAGAGAGAAATAAAGAAAAAAAACAGACACCAGGCAAATGCAGCAAAATATCTATCTAGAAGACTATGGGCAGACCACAGAAAGGAAATTTCAAGTACTAGTAAAAAAACAGTAAAGAATTCAGACGGAGCAATTAGGCTGAAAATCCAACTGAGAAGGCAAATGCTCCCTTTAGATCAAGCTGACAGTAAAAACAATGAAAGTTAAATTTGCACATTGTTGGAAATAGAAAGACTAAGGACTAATGGATACTTCTATACTACTGGAAACAGAACTACCAAAACCCCAATATCTAAATATACTAAAAATAGCTTACCCTGATTGCTATTTTTGAGAATATATAGCAATATATAGCAATATATTTGATCAGAATACTATTATCACAGAGGAGCTACAAGTCTGTAGGCATACTCTTGTTAATCTATTTTCCATCTGCTACTTCTATCTGTTATTTACCATGATATACATTACTGCATACAAATTCAGATTAAAGCACTTAAAAGTACCTGTAAAACAGGAAGGACAGGAAAGAGGGCTTCAATAAACTTGTTCCAAGTTAATACTTCCATCATCAACTGTCCTTGCAACAGATGTATCAGAATGGTCTTGGCTGTAGAGTTCACCTGCTCAATAACAAAAAACCAAAAAAAAACCGCTTAAAAACAATCAACTAAACCTACTGACGTGTCTAAGTCAGTTTGTCAATGCTGCAATTGGAAATGTTATACAAAAACATCTCAAAGACAAAATATTGTTACTGCAGAATGCCACAGTTAAATTGTCAGTTACACTAAGTATTAAGTTGTTAGGAAAGCCTCCAAGAGAAAAAATAGTTTTGCCTAAAGAGCCCTCAATCATTTCCCCCTTAGAACTCTGGTTTGTCTTTTCTGAAATATAATAAATCATTACTTAAACTTCTACACCTATCAGTCCCTCTGTCCTTCACGTCAATTCTGTTTCTTTTTTTTCCTGACCGTGCCTTTCTGGGGCATTTTATTCCCAGTCTATGATATGCTTCTGAAGACACAGGAAGACAAGTTGCGTGGCCATTTCACTTTCCTGAGGCAAAGATTCAAACTAAGAAGGCTACCAAATATTTCAAACTGTACCCTAATTCATCTGAAGCTCTCTATCAAAACCAAAAAAGCTATATGATACAGCAATTACACTGCATTCACGTAACCAGTATATAATCTGTACAATACAAAATACTAGAGTCTTTACAAGCTAAAATTATTACTGCAATGGCAATAGAAGAAAAAAGCCCAGCTTATCAGAATTAACTCTTCCTTACACAGTGTAAAAACACCTACCTTTAGCAGATAAAACTGCATTTTATGCCACAGCTAAAAGTCCTCTCACCCCCAGGCAACAAGGACAGCCTTCAATAATATCACTCTATCTTTAGAGAAGATAGACTAGAGTGGCTTTATAAAACATATGGCAAATATCAAGCCTATCCTTGAAATACAAGGTTCTTTTCAATTTTTTTCTCATTGTCACAAGCCTGAAAGATTACACTGATACTTTATGAAAACTTAAGTAGCAGTTAAACAGCCAAGAAGTAAAATAAGTAAAAACATACTTGGGTATGATATTATCTGTTTTGTTAGAAGCATAATAAAAATACATTTTAAGGTAGAGAAGAAAATGTGACATATTTGTAAATATGCACTATCTCTGATATTTTAAATTCAGTATCAATTGAAATCTATTTCTTTTGCTTGACCAACCATTAACAGAGAAAAGTGTCAGTCTTTTTAATAACATATCCAATGGAGCAGACCAACTAAATGCTGTCTTTGCAAAAGATAAATTACACACAAAGCATAAACATATAGCACATTCTCAAAGATATTTTACTTCTCGCTTTAAAACACTCACATCTAAAAAAATCCCTTCTAAATGGAACTGTGCACAGTACTGAATTTTAAAAAAAACCTCATTCCAGAAGAAAAGCGAAAAATATATAAATAATTTGTTAGTCAATATTCTTTCTGACTGTAGGGATGTTATAGATCAATTATAAAGGAGTAGTTAAGAAGAACATAAGCAACTTTATCTTCCTCTCACAACTCCCTACTTAGCTCTATAGGCTAGAAAATAGTGGACATATGTTAAGCAGTCATACAAATGAACCCAACGGAAATTTGGTCCTGTTCTATAACATTATAAAACACTTCTATAATATCCAGGTAACTATATTTAAACACGTTTGTGGTGGTGAAATACGATTTTACAGCAAAGACTTGCAGATTTAAAGTGTCTTTTTGTTCCTCAACCATTTCAGACATGGCCCCACTTTTACAAAGATTTGGTACTTAAAAGTTCATGTTTTCCATAAATGTAAAGCACCATACATAACTTTTTCATCACACATACATTTTACTAGGGCTGAATATATTAGACAAAAGAAGTAAAAACCATATCTTATTTCATATTTCATTGGCCTTTATTACAGTTAACAGCATCCCATGCACACAATATTATCTTGTCTCTGAATTCACTGTAAAAAAAAAAAATATCTCCATTTACTACAACCTTACTATTTGCATAGCTTTTCTTTATGCAAGAAACCATATTTAGTCAAAACTTCAGGTAAGCATTAGACGACTCTGGAAAATATCAACACCTACTCTACAAGCACATCAACCTATAAATACAGCTAGTAAATACAGTACCTCATTCTTATCTTCCTGAAGGCCGAATGTACAGATTTCATATAACACTTTAGGATGTAGAAGAAAATGTACTCCCTGGCAGATTGAAGACACAGGCTTTGCAATATTATGAATACCTAAACAGTCCTTGAGTAAAAATAAAGTCTGTCAGTTTAAAAATTCAAGACAGTCTCCACTACTACACCTTGTTTTATAGACAGCCTGAAGTTGTCATGCAGTTAAAGACTTTCTCCATGCACTTTGGAAGACTAGTTCTGAAAACTAAACATTACAGCCCTGGAAGAAATACAATCTGTTTAAATCACTGCCTGAAAACTCCTGTTACTACACAGGACTAAGAAATAGAAAATAATTTTGGTTTTATTTTGAATTGTTGTGAAAATAAATTAGAAAACCTCTGTATGTTGTTTGCCATTACATGAAATAAGACAACTTTTGGCATTACATTAAAATAAGAAAAACCTAAAACAGTCTTATAAAAATCTCACAAAAACAGAAGAGTGTCACTCAGTGGACATACTCTTTTTTTCAGAGAGACTAGCTCCAGCATAGTTGTCCATTACTGAATTGTGCTACAAGCACACTAAGACCATTATAGAAAACAAAAATTTCAATCAGGTAGTATATCAAAATACAAAAATTATTTTTATTGTGTGAGCCAATACTACTGAATATCTAAAATGAGCTGATAAACATGACATTGCCATTCCCAGCAAAGAGTGCAGCCATACTTCCAGGAAGTTCGTGCTCTTTATCCCTTGGGCTATCATTACAAAAATCTAAGGCTTCGACAAAATAGCCATATAAAAAAACCCAAGACACACACACCTTCCACCCCCCACACCCCACCTTTCCCCAAAACAGGGAAAAAACCAAAGAAAACAAACCAACAAACAACAGAAGGAGTACATGAAAGGATTTACATGTACTTTACACAGCATTTTTAAGTGCAGTACCTGAAGGCTAACCTATAACCAAGTAGGTTTAATACCAAGAATGTAACAGCGAACTGCAAGCCCAGACCTATGCTGATTTTTCAGCATACAACATGGTAAACTCAATTTGCATTAAAAATGCCTTTAATGACAAAACCATATAACATGCATTACTGAGTACATCACCACGAGTGTTAATTAAGCATTAATTCAAACCTTAACCACTTCCAAACAGCAGCGATAGGCCTCAGCTTTTATATTCAACAAAGGATGAGACAATAGATGGAGAAGCAACTTCTGACCCTCCACCTGAAGCAATGAGTTGGCCTCGGCAGACTTCCAACTAAAAATGAAAAACAGTTCATTTCACTAATTTATTTTACAGTACCTAGAGATGCCTACAGAAATTTTCTTGGTAAATTTCAGGATAATCTCTGAAAAAATCTTCCTGCAATGGTATACATTCTGAAGAACAGAATAAAGTTCAGAGATCACAACATATTTGCCAAAATCATAGTATCAATCTTTGTGTTTGTCTTTGTTTATTCTTTTTAACACGTAGGTAATCAAAGACCATAGATTTTCAAAATTCTCTCATCAAAATTAAGAGCCTGAAACTTGATGTTCATCTGAAAACATAAAATTCTAATGAGCTTCAGTAGACACCTTTGATCATATATATGATTATAGAAAAAACCTGTGCTTTTAACATTTTTTCACTATAGAGGTAAAAGTCCATATCACTATCATGAAGTGAATTGATATTAGTTAAAAAACTGAATTTCCTATTACCTGAAACAGTAATCAAACAATAATTAAAAGCATTAGAACACTGAAGAACATTTTGACATTTCGTAATTTAAAATCACTTACAGGACAGCTCTTAAATGCAGTCTCCTTTGAAAAAATTCCCTAAGGCCAAGTTGTGAATCAGTATAAAATTAAATTTTTGTTTTTCAAGAAAGAACTTTTCCAGGCACCATAAGGTTACTTATTCTCTAACTAAAGACATGGAAAAATCTAAAAAGCAATAAAAACATGCTGTTTAATAAATCAGATGCCATATTGTAATAGAAAGCATCTACAATAAAGTAAGTCCTTTACAATTTCTGAAAGCAAAATAAAATTAAGTTATACAAATATACTCAGGGCAAAGGATTTTAAAGAAATATGGAAGAAAGACAAAGTGTTTTAAAGTGTATGTAAAGTTGTTATGTGATTTATAAGGAAACAAAATCATAAAAGCTTGTACATAAAATTTAACAAAGTTTTTAGCAACTGTAATTTAGTTTTCAAGAAATCCACCACAGAATGGCATAATCAGTTAGAAGAGACCATTCAATGGCTAAAAGAAAATAATTGTTCATTCAGGGAATAAACACGTTGAGCTCCTATGTGAGAAACCTTATCCACCGGAAAAAAAAAAATATTTTCTCAGGCAGAGTTTTAAATAGTAATATACTCACATATTTGAGCATATGTGAATGCATTCCTTAAGCAAGGGAAAGTGTAGGTGGAAGGGTAGACTACTCAAGGCCTGATCTGCCAATTCTAGTAACTCAGAAAGATTCTTGTCCCCCTGTGAAGTAAAATGAAGAGAAAGAATGAAACTAGCAAAACCAGTAAAATTAAAAGTATCCAATATTACTGCATAATCTTTCAGAATTTATCATAACTGAATAGCAAGTAGGTTTTGATTCAGACTTTTACAGAGAAGTTTAAAATTAACTAATTCAATACATTTCAACAAAAACCAATTTAGAACCTATTCCTTGGACCTGACAGCCCTTCAGCTGCTAAATCCAAATAAACTTCTATTTAAGTCAGTAGGAATAACATTCCTAGTATGTCTAACATTTCACAGCACAAACACTGTAACGTTATTCAAATTACTACTTTTTAATCAATATGCATTTTATGTGAAAAGAGTATAAGAAAAGATTTAACTATTAAACTTTTAATGTATGACTGTTAAAGAACAAGTTAGATTTTTTTAAAATTTAAGTACATAAGTCTTCTTCATATTTGGTTACCAAATACATTAAACATGAGCCATTTAAATTCGGTGGAGTTAACTTTATGGTAAACAGCATTTTATGACCAAAGTATTGCTTCTATTAAGTTCAGAACCTGCCTAGACAAAAGACAGATTAACTCTGATTTAAAACAGCCCTATATTTATATTGCTGTATGTTATTCATTTATATTAGTATCAGTGGAACCAGTATTGTGCAAAATTGCTTATCTGTTTGGATAATGGAGAATATTTCAATACTGCGTTAGAATCACTTAACTAATAAAGCAGTTTTCTTCATAACAAAGTGAAACAAATCTCAGCCAGACCAGTAGTTGTTTATTAAAGCTGCAATTGCCAAAGTACTTGGGATTTAAAATTTTCTGAACAATATATCTAACTCCTGGACAACATATATATAGCCACACTATATATTTAAATAAATCTAAAATACATGGTGTATTATATAAATATATAAATATGTATTATATATAAAGGAACATATGTATACGCATGTATATGTTTGTACACATAAGCAGAGTATTTGCTGCTTCTTCCTTCTTTGCTCATAAAAGGTACTGTGCCTACTTCCAATCTCCAATTGTTTATTTCTTTGTTTTTACTTTTGATAAGATTTTTTACAAACATCATGACTGGCATCATACACCTGCCATCCTAAAGAATATTCATACTTAGGGATCTTCCTCAGCTATACTAAACTACAATTTTTACAACAGAGGAAAGGAATTGAGGAAAGAACTTTGTCTACAGGAAATATTTTATATAATAAAGTCTCACACCTCCTTATGAACTTCAGCCATAAAGCTACAAGTGCATTCAATCGAATATGCAGCTTTTGAAACTTGTTTATAAATACTGTAGTTCTCAGTACTCATCTGCTCCAGGTAGGCTACAACAGATTCATGAATGCTTGGGTATTCCAAAGAGAAGGACATATCCAGGGAGAGAAGGAATAAAGTGTTCAGCAGACTCTTTTGTGTAACTTTACTCGCCTTTGAGAAAGAAAGCAGCTGTCAGAATAACAGCCTGAAAATACAGTAAAACCAGCAATAGCATTTGCAGTCATTCAACAAGTACAATTAATATTGCTGCTACTTAAAAGTTAGAGAAAGACATTTCATTAAATGAGTTCTACGTGAATAATTATTTTTTCTTAATTTAAAGTGATAGTTAATTAGATGTCACTCCTAATATCAGACCAGCAACCAGCCATAGAAGTTATGTATGATCCAGGCACGGCACGGGTGGCTGGAGTCAATTCTCTGTCTGACCACGAGATGGCAGAGAATACATAGACCACAATTACTTCTGTATTTAATAAAAAGCTGTTTACAACTCCACATGGTCACACTGCAAACTAAGGACTGGGATTTTTCTTGTTGGTTTGGGTTTTCGCCTTTATTTTTAACTGCAAGTGTACATTTCTTCATCTAAAATTGTGATGTCAAATACAGTAACTTTGTTCCAATTCCTGTTACATACAGAATGAAAACTGTTAGGTACTCAAGAACATAAAAGACAAAAACTATAAAAAGTCATTAGATTAGTATGTCTACACTCATTTTCAGGTACGAGACTTAATATTTGTGACAAAAACTCTGTAACTGAAAATAAATCTTCTACTCTGATTGAATAATGCCTAAGAAAGCTACATTCCACTAAAAAATGTTCCAAAAAATTAAAACTATCCAGGTTTAAACATCTAACACAAAAACTTCATCAGACCTTTCCATCTGAAATAAACAAAAACACCCCTCCACCATAAAAAACCAAAAAAACCCAACCTCAAGAGCTACAACAGAATTTCTTCTAAAGAGCACTGGAAGCAAAGAATAATTAAATTTCTAATTTATGAAATATAACTGCTTACTGTATCCCATCAGATTAAGAGCGATGATTGTAAAATGCTGTGTAGTTCTACTCTTACTTGCATGCATACTATAAACTAGCAGGGGGCAGCAGAGCTTTGCAAACCATACACCATATCAGAAAAAAACACTATAGGAGGAAAAAGAGCATTGAATNTGGCAACTGAAGAATGGATGAAGTTGCTGTCTGTGATCTTACACCACCTAATGAAAATCAGATTAATTTCTCTGACCACAGGGTTATTTTCTCAGTATTAATCTCTGAGAAAGGTATCTCTTCCTGACATCTTAAAATGCAAAACCAAGAGACAATTACTTAAAATTAGTGATTACATACCTTTTCTACAGGGAGAAGTATTTGGAGCAATCTAACAGTGAAGAGTGAAATGCTAGTAAATGCCATTCTGTGATGCACCAGCATCACCTTGGGCTGTTCTGCACTTGTATTGCTTTTGTGATACAATACAGTTTCTCCAAGCAAACCCAAGACCAGAAGCAATTTGTCTTTCTGAAGACAAAATCAGAAATACAATAATTAAAAAAAAAATGAAACATTACTGTATATTTAGTGTTTACATAGCACCTGCAGTACTGCAGTATCATCAACACTATTATGCCACATAAGCTAAAATTGCATAAATGGTACAAAATACACAGCACTGTGCTTGTCATCCATGCATTAGTCCTTGACATCAATCTACTTTCACTCTTAGCTCTGAATACTCTGCTCAGTAACTACCCATTCCTGGCTGCTCCCTCCCCTTTCCTCTCTCACTTTTCTCTCTCCCCCAACCCCCTTAATTTCTGCTCACTACACTTTCAAGCCTCTGAAATTTTACCTGTTTTGAAGTTCGGTCTTAGTAAGGAAATATTAAGTCCTGGTTTGAACCTGCTAATAAAGCTTTACCTTAAAATTGGAAAAAAAAAAAAACCAAACCAAACCAAACCAAAAAACCTTTCCAAACCAAATCACAATAACTTTGAAAACATCAGAGTTTTTTATCCCTATTGATTCTCAAAGGAAATGGCAAAGCTTTTTTCTTCCTCTCTCCTATTAAAAAAAAAATCAATATAACTGTATACTGTTACCCACTTTATTTGCAGATGTTTGTTTGTTAGTAACCTGGAAACAAGCATTATCCTACTAATAAAAATCAGTATGGTATACATATAATATATCCTACTGTAGTTTGATAGATTTATAGGCAATGAAATACACTGATTCAGGTCATAAAAGAAGTAGACAAAGATATTAAGCTCCTGAGATTAAATGTTCTGCAAGAAATCTTCAGCACTGATATGATGTCGATGAATTATAATAGATTTTCACAGATCAGCAGATTAAATTCAAAGAAAAAATTCTCATTTGCTAATGGGTCCTATAAATAATATAAATATTAACATTTATAAAATAGAGAATAGGGAAGCCTACAGCAATATTTTAATTAATTTATATTGCAGCTGTTATTGTTTCATATTCAGTGATATTTTCATGAATTCTAACTCAAGTCAGGTGCATTTAAGACTATATTTAATCAAGTCTTCAGACAAGTTTCAGTCTGTAGCTCTGGTACATTTGTTACATGCTTGAACCATGCCAGCTTATGCTTCAGCCTTCACTTGTCTTCAAAACAGCAAGTCAGCCATAATTATTTTATCTGCCGTTCACTAATTTTATAATTCATGTATATAAAAACTCCCAACTGTACTCAGAAATTTAAATTGTTTGGTCAACAGCATTTCAATGCTTTGAACCTCTGCCGGGCCAAAAAGGCCTCTCTCTCTCCTTTCTTTCCCAGCTAAGCAACATTGTTAAGAATATCAGAAATTTGTGCAAGGATCTACAGTTCCTGTGTAGGAAATGGATAGCATGTATCTATCTTAGAATTCCAGTCTTGGATCTGAACAGTTATCTCCCTAGGAGTAAAGAAAGGGAAAGTTGTAATTTACATCAAATTGGTCCCCAACATTCACAGTCAGTGCTTTTCCTTCAGATTCCCTTCCCTACATGTGTTTCTCTCAATGGCTGCTTATCCTCTTGAGGTAGAACTCCAAGTATTGACTGGTAAAAGAACTGACATTTAAAAAAATTGTGTCATCAATAGAACTAGTAAGAAACTACATAAAATTTTCAAAAGCACAGCTCAGCAGAAGCTTAGATATATGAATCACTGCAGAAAATGTCAGAAGCTTGTAAGGAGCCAAATATGGCTGATCAAAGCCTGAAGAACCTTACCAATTCCAAAGCAAAAAGGCTGTCATCTTCCCAAACATTTTCAGAAATAGCATCACCAATAAGGAACATGTCTTCAACAAGCAATTCAAGAACTTCCATTGTCACTCTCCTACTGCCTATGAACACAAATGAAAGGATAAATTCAAGTACAGACAAAATATTTTATTTTGATGTTCAGAAGACACAAGAGGTTATTCCAAATATGAAATTCTGGTATTGTAATTCTCCTATATGCTTCTACAAAACTAATGCTAACTGTCCTAGACCACTAATATCTCTGAATCACATAAAACAACCAGCCAAAATCACGAATTAAAGCAATTAGCTGCTTGGAAAAAATCTGCATTTCTTTAAAACCTATCATGAAATTACTTAAGAAAATAATCATGAATGTTACTACAGCTGTAAATACGATTACTGAACTTTTTTAAAGTTCATTATAAAGTCACTAATTTCCCCCATCCATACAGCTGTGTTACAAATCTTGTGTACATATTATCTCTTCCCATTAACCTGCATTTTTGGTGGAGGAGTGCCTTTCTTCACAGATTATTTTGTTTGAGATCTTTTAAAAGACAAGGAGATGAATACCCACTTTATCTACTTGCACAGTTGTCTGTAACAGTTTCCCCTTTGCTTTTAGGCTGAGATTTATTAATTTTAATTTCTTCTTCAGAGTGTCTCTTAATAACAAGGCTGATCTTGCCTATTAGTGACTTTTATCCTTGGTAAAATTTTAAGCTTGAATAAGTGCACACCAGGAAACTTGGCCCGAGCTTAGACAAGTACAGCCTGCATTTACTACAATTATAAGCCTCCTCCTAATGTCCCCAGATAATGAGAAAACAGAGGAGTTAAAAGGTTTCATGAAGAACAAGGCAGAATATCTGGAGCCAGACCAAATATTTTCAACATCACACAAGTGAGGATGCCAAAACTGTCTGACATCCTAAGGAACCATACGGTGACAGTTTCCCTTAAATATTAAATATATGTAGTGCAACTGTTGGCTTAGTTACTTGTTGATGGTAAGTTTCTATTTAAAACCATAGATGGATTTCACACAACACCATTGAATTTTCAATGTATTTTTTAACTAAGATAAAAATTCTGCATCCTTCAAAATCCTGAAAACAAAGCCTGTTTTTTTGTTGTAGATAAAGCTCTACTTGTTCATTATAATTAAACATTAATTTCTTTGTTGCTTTTTCTATCTCTTGTAAATTTTACACTGCAGAAGTCTTGTTGATACACTTGAGGAAAAACATTTATATCTCTGTATGTGACTAGATATGTAGTGATAATGTGCAATTTGCAGCTTGACTGATCTGCTTTGGGTGAGCATTGGACAGATACTGGCACAAGGCCTTTTTGAAAGCTTGGTTTTTACCTATCTCACAGAAGTGTTGTTTCCATTGATTTTAGTCAAAATGTTGCCAATTTAACTTAATAAATTTTTCCATTTTAACAAAAAAAACCAAAAAACAACAAAAAACCCAACAAACAAACAAAAAAACCCCCCACCAAACCAAATCCAAAACAACCCCACACCACTACAGACTTCTGCAATGACTTCACTCACAAGGCAAGTCAGCACAAAGGAAGAAAAAATTCAGTGAACATCTCCATAAGGAATGGAATTCAAGCTTAACTAAAATACACATTATATTGCAAAAGAAAAGGCAGCAGATTTTACAATAAGCTTACTTACTTTTTCCTTTACCCAGTAATTTAAATGTCTAGAAAAAAATCTACACCATACCATATACATTGATAATAATGTTCATAAAAACGCCTGTTGATTTTACTAAAGATAACAACCCAAAATATAACCACATGAGAAACTGTGCTACTGTCTCACAGTATCACACTGTCTCACAGTGTGCCTTCAGATCACCGGCTTTCAGATCAACAGGAACAGGATAAAAATATTAGTTTCCTTACAATCTGTGTCTCATTACAGCACAGTAGAAGAATGAAAACATATCACCGAGAAGCGTTTAAAAAGTGTAAAAAACCTGAGGGGAAGATAAACAAAGACAGATCAACTTTACCCGAAAGTGAAACTATTTTAGGTCTGTGTTAAGATTGAAAGAATCTTGAAAGGTAGAAAAAACTGTCTTTAAACTCTGCAGATTTGAAGTGACAGGCACCAGAAATGGGAAAGACAGAAAATACATTTTCTGCAGTTCTACATTATAAATAAAAGATGCTAGAAGTCATGCATGTGCTGGTGACTAATTAATATTTAAATATCACTATTCAGAAAGGGAAAAACAAAACTTTAATTCATTTTAGTTGGTTTATAACAAAAAAAAAAAGAACTGAATAATTTTCATACATATTTCATAGAATTTTTATAAGCTGAAGCCTCTAACTTTTAGTATCCTAGTCATATATAGATGCACATTTCCAGCTCCTTTGAAAACCTTACCACATTTACCAATACCTGTTTTGAATTACTTTACGTATCACAGCTAAATACCATTTTAGACAATCTCAGAGCAAAAAGATTGTCCTCCAAAAGGGCTTTGCAATTTAGAACCTCTATAAATTAAAATAAAGATCATAATTGCAATTAGACTATCATTACTTATGTTTCATAAATCATTTGTTACTTTATTTCTAAGACTAAAAACAAGCCTTTCCCCAGAATTTTTGTTTATTATTTCTTGAACAGGAAGAAAACTCTATGCTCAAAGAGATCAGAACAGCTTTGCTTGAGAGTGATTTAATCTTCCTGAATAACATTTTATCCTGCCACACCATTTTTCCACCACACATTCAGTTCTTGCCACTATCAGTAAAGAGTACTTAAAACTTCTGAAGCAATTCTGAAACAATCAGAAAATTCAAGCTTTGTGACCTGAACAAAGTCGCTAGAAAAGACCTGCTGCAACTAACCAGAGTACATCAGTAATCAGCTGTGCCTTATTTGTTTGAGGTACTCACCTCAAAACACCAACTTCTTAAGAGGTTTGTATTAAGGATGTGAAAGATATTTAAGTTAAAGACTTAACTCAAAACCTTCTCACCTGTTCTTAGAAGAGGTATTGCATTTTCCAAGATGGAAACACAGAACTGAGGAAGGCTAAGCTGCTTCATCTGTAATTCCAAAGTGTCCTCATTATCAATATCTGGCAGGTCAACATGTCCTACGCCAAATGGGGAATGCAGAGAGATTCTGGAGTTTGCATTTGCTTGAGTACTGTTTCCACTTAAAATAAGCAAACAAAAATTTTAAAAAATAAGAAACATACTTAACTCTCGCAAAGACAAAATATACATGTACAGATGTTAAAAATAGCATCAAGTATTTTCATTACTCCTGCCTTAAGCACATCATTCCCTCCATCCTAATCTTTCTCTGCTATCCACCAGTGTTGCAGGAAGAAGGGGATTTTGTTTGTTTTTCAAATGTCAGAACTGGTAGCATCACAGGTGAATGCCTAATATTTTGGCAGTCATCTCCAAAATCACTTAGAACTGTGTACTGGGAGAAACACACATGCAATGAATACAATATTGCATGAGAAATATCAGTTGATTTGAAGCTTTTTTTTGATGAACAAAATCAATTACTTGCTTGAAGCAAGACCACTTACTAAATCAAATTTCAGCCTGAATTAGACTTACTATATTAAAACCAGTCTATACAGCTAGCCACAAGAATCCTTAGAAGGAAAATTAGGAAGCGTGAACTATGTTTAATCCTTAGGACTACCTTGTCCACTGTAAAACAGAAAACATACCCTTGTCCAAGAAAGTCTTAAGTATAATTAAGTATATATTACAAAGTATACAGAGTGCTATTAAATTATAGACATTTTTAAATTATTGAATATTTTATATATGATATGTGAATATATTATAAAATATATATGTGTTTGTATATTATGAGAAATATATTGTTCATAACTGTATCAGTTTTGAACTGTTTTCAATAATAAACTAATTCCACTGTCAGCATTATAATTAATAAAAATCTGAACATATTTTTAAAGTTTTCTTATCCCAAACAGCATTTAGCAATCTTGAGTTGCTTTAAAAACCTGTGTGACTAGTAACTGGGTTGTGTTTGGTTCCTTTTTTTATTATTAAACAAGCTGAAGAAACTGAATTGTGGCATGACTCTGTTACATTCTATTGTCTAATTAAATGTAAAAGATGTCTATGAGAAGTTAAATGCTGGCTGATTAAGAGGTCAATAGAAAACTACAAGCAAAATAGAAGAGTTCAGTAATATGTACTGGGGTTTGGCTGCACTTACCAGAGGGAAAGAAGGAGAGGTATCAATCATAAAAACAATTCAGAAGAGGAAAGGTTAAGTTTCCAGGCAGAATTTGAAACAGACAAACAGACAGATTGAAGAGTCTCAAGATTAAAGAACAAGGAAAAAGAAGAGTTACATATAGAATTGCAATAAACGAATTTATATTACAATTACGTAGAAAAATACAAGATTGACTAACACAACTCTTCCTTATCAAATCAGCAATTTCAGAGCAACACCACTGTCATTTCCCTCTATCATATCTTCTATTCAACATCATGTCATTCTTTATGCTACCTCTGGGCTAAATTATATCTTTGTAAGAAATGAGATTCATAGGCAGTGAGCAGGTCAACTGCAGTACACAGGATGCAAGAAGATAAAAGTGTGCAGTCATGAACAGCTCATAATACAGCCCTATTAGCACTCCCACCTGGTTTCTAGAAGTCTCATCACTGTCCAAACTGGTACTTATTCTTATGCAGCTTTCATTTCTAGACTGACAGCCAAGCCATGGCTCTTGCACAATATACACCAGATGCTATTAAACTGTTCAACTTGGGAAAATGACTGGGTTGTAGAAGGCATAAAGCCTGGAATGCATTGACAGTGCCATATTAGTTACATGATAAAAAATTAATCTATTCAACTTAAATAAAAACAACTTTTTAAGACAATGACTGTCAATATGTATTTACAATTGAACTATTCTCATCACAATCTATTTTAATACCTAGGAGTTACTCAATCACTAAGACCACACATCGCAGAGACTTAAAAGACCTAGCAACAAGCACACAGTTAAGATTTACAAGGACTTCTAAAATCCCACATATTAGAAGACACTGGTACTTGAACAGCAGCTTTAAGTCTGTTGTGTAAAGATGAGCAACAAAACCACACACAAACACTTCTACATTTTGAGGGTATACAGACAATTTATAATTTCATATAAGAGTCATATTTTGGTTATAGAACCAAAATTTGTTGCCACATTTAACAAATTTTAAAGGCTTCAATAGAAATCTTTATGCAGCACAGCTTTTTTGACAATACTATATACTGTTACCTATGGGATGGCCATTCCACTTAAAAGAACTTACGAGGTCATCTTCTGAAAAAAAGAAAAATCCCTGACTTTCCAGCAACGGACTGAATAAATGCTTTTCTGTGTCTTACAAACACATGCACAAGCAATAACAAATGATAGGAAGAGATTTTGTTTAAAATGGTGGCTGTGTACAATGTGGCAATGATTTTATGTATTCCGAACACCCCTTTAAGAATGATTTAATTCATAAACATAGTTTGAGTCTTCACAAATTACCAAAAGGGTTGCATCATTCCACACACTGGCAAGGAGCTGATCCTACATCAAAATGTTTTTAACTGAAGTGTAAGTTATTTCCTTTTTCATTCACCTAGAGGATACTGCATCCCAATCTTGACCATCTCCTCTAGGACGCTGAACTGTCCGTCCAATTACAGAGGGCCGAGGGCTGCTACTTCCAGGAGATGGATTCTGAGAATGAGGAGCGCCTCTTGCTTCTTGACAGTAAGATATAGATGAATTCTGGGAAGCTGTACCTTTATGTAACACAAAGAATATATTTTTCCCTTAGTGGAATCCATTTTTCTGAAAGATACTACATAGTGAACAGTAAAAGTAACTAGGGTAGGAAATGGAAAACACCACGTAAATAATGATGACCTAGAACAACTTATCCCTGGCAAGCAGCAGAGGTTGGAAACCAAATTCCAAGGCAAAAACCACTGAAGATTCCAGTTGACTCATAAATCTTGGGTTTTAAAAATAGAAACACAGTGTCTGGGTAAGCCTATTGGATTTGTTGATGCTATAATAGAATTAGCAGCCAACATCATTTATTAAGACACCAAATATGGTGGCAATTTTATGCAGAAAATCAGACTACCAAATTACAGAAACAAAGTTGATTCAATTCAGATAACAAAATGGAAACAAGAAGACCATTATAACTAATCTACATCACTAAAGCTACAACAGTTAAGCATTAAGATCATTGTGAAACAGCCCTCATGACTGCAAAATTCAAAACGATGATTAAACTATTTTTAGCCATCAGCATAAAAAAAAGAAAGTTCACATAGCTCATGAAATTAGTAACTACATTGTTAAGTACTAATAACTTGAAAACTTTACTGAAACCTTGCCCACTTTTATTTTACAGACTTAATTTAGCTTTAGTTAAAATCCCTCCCCTGCTGACATACAAACAATTGGATGCTGGGAGAAGTTGATGAATGGGGAATCACAGGAAACTAAAACTGAGTAAATACTTTAAAAAACAATTAAAGTGCTTGACATTTTTTAATTGACATTAATACTACTGAACACCATCCCTTTAGCAAAAAAATTTCACAAGAATACATTTCCTATAAGGTTCTGGTTTTGGTTTTTTGCTGTCATCATTTTAGACAATCTTATCTGTAATAAAAAGAACAGTATGTCAAATACTTAAAAATAGCTACCTTGCTCTGAGGAAGAAAAACTTGGATCTCTATGGAAGTTAAGCCTCCTTCTCAAGAAGATGCAGAGCTGTTGCAAGCATGACACAGCCTGCAAAGCCAACTGATGTCTTCCATCTCCTCCAAAAGCCAGGTTTAGCAGAGATAAAAGGCTCTGCAAAGACAAAACCACCAACACCAAGACCTGAACATTAATCACCTTCATGAACAACCATGCCAGCAAGTCTTATGGTTCAAAAATGTTTCAAAGTGTTTTTCAGAATCACAGCAAAGAATAAATAAGCTCAACTACTGTTTTCTTACTGAATGCAAGACTATTAGGCCTAAGGAAGAAGCCAAGTTTCACAGTAATTTCCAAAGAAGTCACTACTTTCACTACAGGAGCCCATTAGTAGGTATGTCTACAACAAGAACACAAATTTATCTTATCCAAAAGAAACAAAATATTACTTCAGAAAACACTTCATTACTGCTTAGCAATATACATAATTAGAAGTAAAAAACTTTAAAATCACAATATATGGCCAATTGTCCCCTTTTCTATGCACCTAGAGTTGGCATAAAGGTACTTCTGTTTAACTATTTTGTTTAGAAACAAATTGAATCATTTGCATCAATACACCCTCAGCATAACTTATACCAATAAAAACTTCAAACTTAATGTGAATTCTTGCCTGTACAATCTTTGGCCTTTGAAGGAAGATCTCTGCAGGAAAATCTTGCATAATCACATCCTGAAGAAGCTCACAGGTACTCCAAATTAAACTTTGGTTGTTACTTCTCAAAGAGCTACAAGTTCATATTTAAATATGTATTCAAATGAAAAAAAAACCAACCAGTAATTATTAGCCTGAACAAGTCTTTACAAGAAAGTTATAATCACAACACTGAAGAATCTAAAGAAAAAAAAACTCTGTAATTCTATTGTCATATCATGTTTTAAGTTTAATTATTCCTTAGCTATGAACATCCTATATACAATAAAGAACAAACTCAATTCCCACATGTAAAATTAGGTTCCAAAAAGAGAAAACACTTTATTGGTTCTGAATATGAAATTAAAATAAGAACTAGTGGAAATTCCTTGTGAAGCTAGTCATTATCTCAGTGGTATACAGCAAGTAATATAACTCATACTAGTAAGAAAGTTTCTTTCATTACTAAGGTTCATGTATAACTTAAAAGCACTTGCATTACATGTGTGGGAAATTTCAGACAGGGAGAATTTTATCAGCTGTTCTCTAAGATGAATATTCTTAAATAATAAGAATCTTTAGGATAGTCTGCTTCAATTTTTTAAACTGCTTTAGAAACCACTGTTTCTGAAACCACTGTAAAAAATCAAATATGCCCAGCGTCACAAGTCTGTGTTCTTTTTCAATACTCAGGAATATAGGAAATTAAATATTAAACAGATTTTCCAGCCTCAGAGATCTTTCAAAAGGAAAAAAAAACACACAAAAAACCCCTATGCTAGGAATCTATCACAGCTCTGTGACAACTCATAAGGAATCCCAACTACAGAACATTTCCTTGGGGCACTTCAAACACTTTTTCTAAATTAAAGGAAAAGAAAAAGTCACTGCAGAAAGACAGTTGGAATGACTCAATGCCTGGAAAAGGCCCTCTACCTAAACTTATTTGCCTTAACTTAGTTAAGCTACTCCTGAAAGCAGGGATTTTCCTACCAACTGCTCATGGGGTAAAATAAATAATGATTTTATTCAAGCTTGTTCTATTATTAGCTATATGAGATCTTTGATCTTCTTAAGAAATTTAAAACACAGACTGAAGTGTCATGAACAAAAGAAACAAACATACTCTGATTTAAACACAAGAAATGGAGAGTGACACTGCCCAACTTCAGCTCAGTTTTTACAACCATTTATCAATATTAGCTTATTGAACTATTTACAGGAACAGCCTCACGATGCAGAAGGACGGAAATATACAACCACTATTCCCGAAAAATAAAAACTACAAGGAAATTGTAATGTTTCTATTACTGCACCTTTCATTTGATGAAAGAACATGTCTATCTGTTGAAGTCAGAGTTAGCCAAGGAAATGTGGAAAATTTCAAGCACTTCACTGCAAAAAACAGAGAGGATGTCTTAAAATATATTTTATAGAACTATTATATCATATACATCCAAGGCAAAGTAAAAAACTTATAAACAGTATACTATCTTACACAGCAATATCTTATAGTAAATATAGACTTGCACAAACTCAAATGCTTTTAATGAGAGTTTTCAGCAATACCAAAACATCACTAAGGTCATGCCAAAGCCAAATGAAATACGTTTGTTGAAGAAAGCTTTAGCAAATAACAAACAGAGCATCAGTGGAAGAATACTCAATCCACCACATCATGCTTTTAATCAAATTATAATTTTGATCTGCTGCTAAAGAATATTTCATCCACTAGCATGATCTCTAATAATGGAAAACTGACCTCATGGTTTTGCTCTTAAAGCAGAAGAAATTATTCTTCTTACAAAATTATGGCACATAATAACTTTTTTTTTTAGTTTGTAATAATTATTGTGCAATTCCTAAGACAGCTGATATGCTACTAAAGAACTCAACTGGTGATTTACCTACAGTAACTGCAAAGTCATATTTTAAAATCTAGAATGCAGCATGTATTTTAAATGTGACGCTCTCCTGTGAACTGCTACTAGTATACTGGTACAGGCAAAGACTTGTCAAATTACTATTGATTTGTGCTTGTCAGTGAAACACTTCATATCATCTGGCAAAAAAAAATCAAATCACAATTCTGGTCTTAATTTAAATACAAAGCAAAGATTCCTCTAGCACCCAAACCAGTCTATTGAAAAGCAGAAAGGTACTTCAGACTAAGTTTTGTTGAAATAAAAGGTAATTAAACCTTTTAGCCACTCCTGATTATGAAACACAGATCATCCAGAAAACACTGGCAATTCAAACAATTTTTAAAATTGCAGCTCTTGCTAATGTACTTTAGATATTCCAAAGAGCTACACTATTTACTAGAAAAGGGAAATATCTATTAAGATGAATGTCATTTTCATAAGCAATTTTATTGTAGCTTCTGTGGTGTTATATTTCACAGAATAACAATAGGAAAAAGAAGAGCCAATTTTGCTATCCACATTTGTAATGGAATTCCATCTAAATTACAACTCTAAGCTCCTTCTGTAATTAACACATTCTTTTATAACTACACATACCAACTGTTCTTTTGGGAGGTATTTCTAACTGCGGCAGATGACTTCTACTTTGACAAAAATATCCAGTGAATAATTCCTCTTGAGGCAGAACTAGAATAAAAAAAAGGGGTAAGTTTAAAACATGCACACACACAAAAAAGAAAAACTCAATTTATCATCATGCTTTTTCTTAACTACCTCCCTTCTGCCCTTGAGTTTTAAATCAGCTTTCTTAATGGGTTAAAATAGTCTCTGATGATCAGAAAAATGGAGTAAAGAGACTGTGTTAATGTTTATTTTTTCATAATCATATTCTGCAACTGTAAAGGGCAGTTTTTTCTCCATCTTCTTACACTAGCTTGTTCACCATATAAACAACAGCAAAAACAATTTCACAAAATATATTGCCTGATGAAAAACTGGCCAAATAAAAGGTTTTCCTTTAATCTACCTATGTAGTAATAAAATTAACTTTTTAAATTAATTACTTAAAACCTTTTTCTACCAAAACTGCTGTCTTCTTAGGTCACCTGAAATGTTGCTCTTAGTATATAATATGCATATTGCTACATGTCATTCATATGTAAACTGCATAAAAATATACACAAGAAATGTTAACACTAATAGTAATCTCTCCAGACCATAATATTTGATTCAAAGGATCAAACTAGATAATGCAAGGTTATCAGTTTACAATTTTTCCCAGTAACTGAAGTTGAAACAGAAAGAAAAATACAACACTCCTGTTAGGAAGCATTAAGATTATTCCACCCACACATGCACACAATTTACAGTATAAATAACTTCAGTAGTTATACTAACTTCTGAGTAGTTTCAGAAAGATGTAATTTAAGAATGCACATGTAAAAGATTATTTTTCCCCATACAGCAGAAACATTAGGTAAAAATCTGCCCCTATGTGGGCATAGGAAGGAAAAAAAAATTAAAAATCAATCCCCAGACACACAGTTCTAGTGAACTAAAAATCCAAGCATTAAAGAGGCTTCAGAAGCCACCCAAAAATTACTTTTATCTCTGTGACTACACAGGATGAGTGACAGCAGTGTTATCATTACTATGACATGCACAGTGTAACAGCAGTGTCTTTCCCACAGTAAGCAGGAGGATGAAGTAAGGACCTCTACAAAAGTAATTTTCTCCTTAAAACTGTTCTAAAATTTTTAAGGAAGAGGAGAACCACATGGGTTAGACTACATCTAGGAGGAAATGTAAATCATTGTAACAGACACAAGCAATAGCACTTCACACATAATGTGACACTTTAAAGAAAGTTGATGTGTTTTTCCACAACAAATGTTTATCTAATACTAAGTAGACAGTGCCCACAACTACTGTAGTTTTAAAAATCATTCTACCAGGATCAGCTACTGGTTTTGGGTTTTTTTTTTTCTTTAAGATTTGAATTGCTTTCCAAGCTACAGCCTACTATGCAAAGAATAGCTGCAAAGCATACTGGCTAAATTACAGATTTATTTTAAGTTGCCTCACTTGTTGCCATAAAGCTGTCCTTGGAAGTTGTGTCATGCTCTTTGTACATTATAGAAAACAGATATTATACACTGAGGAAATGGACAGGGAATTCCATTACAGGAATGCTACCAGGTGATTTAGCTAAGCTCACACTGTCTCTGGCAGAATCTGATTACTACACGCTTCACCGATCTCTCAGGAATAATTCGCCTACCATGCCTGAAAACATCAGCTTCTCACAGCCTTTTCACTTACTTTATTTTAATTTAAAATAAATTACAGTTTGAAATATGTAATTTACCTGGTTGATCTACTGAAGGCTGAGCCTGAGCTTGATAATGTATGGATAAAGAACTAGAAGGGAGTTCAGAAGGAAGAAAAAACAGTCCATCCACAATCCCATCAATTATGGCCTGCAAGTTTGGATCCACGTCAGACCGAAGCTGAGAGAAGAATTCTACTGCACCAATTCCAATCATTTTCTGGGCAGCAGGAGGATGCTACATTAAGAAAAATAACTAAGTTAGTTTGAAAAGTCTAAAGGTCTCTGGATGGGGACAGGGGATAGAGGGCAGAAGGGGGAAGAGGAAAAGAATTGTAATTCTTAAGTTATATTTTGCCTATATCATTTAGAACACTGTGCTGAGGTAATTTTCTTACCAATGGCTGTGTTTTGGATTTGTGCTGAACACATGGTTGATAATACAGAGATGTTTTTACTACTGCTTAGCAGGGCTTACACAGAACTAAAGGCTTTTTGACTTTCCTGGCAAGGGATCTGGTAGTGCATGGGAGGCTGGGAGGAGACAGCCAGGACAGGTGACCCCAGCTGACCAGAGGGATATTCCATATCACAGAATCACAAAATGGCCTGGGTTGGAAGGGACCTTAAAGATCACTTAGTTCCAACGGCATGTTTACTCTAAAAAGGGGGTGAAATGAGGAGGAAGGGGAGACATTTGGAGTGATGGCATTTTTCTTCTCAAGTCACCATGGGTGACTGAACACCTGCCTGTCCATGGAAAGTGGTGAATTAACCCCTTGTGTTGGGGAAGATGAAATAGGAAAGCCTTATAAATATGATCACTTGGCAAAAGATGCCAAGAACATAGAAACTATGAGCGAGATTGAAATGAAGACAAGCTTTGAGATATTAAGCCCCAGTTACTGAACAACTAGAAAACAATGGCATGGCCGACTGCAGGTAATCCCTTCTTGATGAAACAATACCCTCTGCTTGCAGAAAGGTCCAAGGGTCAGAGCAGACCCTGCCTACTCAGCAGAGGGTCCGAAAAGCAGTTTTTAGGATTTAAAATATAACTCCGTATGGTAATGCAATGATTCTTATAGGCTGCATGTAAATGTGTAGCTTGTTCTAGATTGGTTATGGAAAATCAGAATATTCAACACAGAAGATGATTTATTGTATTGTAAATGGCAACCAGCCCTCTTGACCCTCTTGGCTCTTGACCCTCTTTACCCTCTGCATCCTTTGCGCTCTCAGCGCTCGCCCTTTCCCTGGGGCTTGGACCCCCTCTCTCTCTCCCTCTCTTCTCTGACCTGCTTTGGGCTGTGTCTGGCAGCCCCTGGCAGGTCTCTTACACCCACATGCTTTAATAATAAACCTCATGCTCTAAGAACTGATTCCAGAGAGCTCTCGTGTCTGTCCCGACCATCCAGGACGAAACAGGGCTCCCTGAAAACCTACACCCTTGTTCTGCTTTGCTTGCTTGTGCACACAGCTTTTGCTTTTCCTATGAAACTGCCCTTGCCTCAACCCATGAGTCTTCCTTTTACCACCCCGATTGTGTCCCCAGTCTCACTGGTGGGGAAGTGAGCAAGAGGCTGTGTGGGGCTTGGCTGCTGAGTGGGGTTAAACCATGACATCCATCCATCAGTATCATGGATGGGTTTTTTTCTAACTCTGCATAGTTGCAGTTTATTGATTAAAGCATGAAAATGTAAAAATCTGAGATTACCAGAAGTTTCTGTAACATTTTCTCAAATTAGTTATACCAGTGTTCAAATCTTTACTTTCCAGGAACAGCGCAAATGCTTAGCTGCAAATCATGCTCCGAGTTAAAAATGAAGCACTAAACGAGAAACTGAAGAAGCAGAGAAACTAAAGCAGAAACTCAAAAAAACTTTTATTTTTCTCAGCTATCTCTCTGACCCATCTGAAGTTGCTGAAATTGTTTTAATTTCGGTCTACACACAATGGCTTTATTATTCCTATCTCTAAAAGTCTTGTTACATGAGTCACAAAGTCAAGTAATACCCAGCTTTATTTAGCTTTAGCATTCTAAAGACATATAGTTTAAAAATAAATTAATGTTAGTATGTCATACCTTGATCAAACTGTTCACAAAATTTAATACTTCCTCTTTTACTGGTACGACTGGGAAATTGAACCACTCCAAAAGGTTACGAAAAAGCGCTTTTTCGTGGACCAGATCAGCATAGGAAATCAAGTTGTGGTCTAATTTAAACAGAATAGTCTTCAGAGACCGCTCTCTTATCTCTGTCAGTTCATGACCTGTCCCAAAAAAAGAGATTAAGAAACCCATAGAATTATTTGACATAACTTTTTTATCTTATTCAGAGAGGCAGAATACTGCCAGAGATCTGTGAAAAAAAGCCGGCTGCTGAGCTGCCAGTATTATGCCTACCGGGAAGACAAATATCACACTCCCCAGCAACAACCTAACCAAATGTGTTTGCACGATTATAAAGCGGTGAGACATTTAAAGAGATGCTGATATAATCCGGTGCCAAATGCACCTCTAATGATATAACCTGGTGCCAGAACCTCTGCCAGACTACGTTGTGGGTACGGAATGCTGCCTCGGACTCACCAACCGGACAAAAAACTACACAAGCCCACTGAATCGAAAGGCAGCGCGTCTGAAGAGGAAGCCTTGGGCATTTCCTTAGAGAAGCATTTTTCCCTAGGGGAGCGCCGCCGCCCGCTCCACGTTTGCAGCGGGGAGCGGAGTGGAAGAGCAGCAGGCAGGAGGGCGGCGAGGGGCGGCGGAGGCCGGGCAGGGGCGGCCGGGCTCCCGCAGAGCGCCGCCGGGCCGCACGCTGCCCGCAGCCCCGCGGGCGGAGGGGCCGGGAGGGAGAGGAGCCATTACCCAGCTTCCTGACGAGCGACGACAGCTCCATCGCGCCGCTCTGCCCGCGCGCGTTCAACCGCCGCGGGACCCGCCGCCCGCCCGCCTGGAGGCCGCGGAGCACCTCGGGAAATGTAGTCCGCCCTCTTCCGCCCCGGGCCCCGCCGCCCGCGCTGCGGGCGAAGCACGCCGGAAGCTCTCATCGCCCCGCCGCGCGCCGGCGGGATCACCGAGAACTACAGTTCCCATGAGGCTCCGCGCCGCGCGCTCCCGGGGCGCTCCTGGAACGGCGGCGGGGGGGCGGCAGTGCCGCCTAAAGCTCCGCGTGTCTGCAGCTGCCTGAAGGGAGGGTGTAGGTGGGGGGGCCGCCTCTCCCCAGGCAAATAACTAGTGACAGGATGGGATGACATAGCCTTAAGCTACGCCAGGGAATGATTTATTCATTCCAGTACGGAAGGGAGGCTACAAGAAAGATGGAGAGGGACTTTTTGCCAGTCCCTCTACGCATGTAGTGATCGGACAAGGGGGAATGGCTTCAAGGGAAATATGGTAGGTTTAGGTTAAATGTTAGGAAAAGTTATTACTGTGAGGGTGATGAGACGCTGGAACAGGTTGCCCAGTAAGCTGTGGATGTCCCATCCCTGGCAGTGTTGAAGGCCAGATTGGATGGGGCTTCGAGCAGCCCGGTCTAGCGGGAGGTGTCCCTGCCTGTGGCAGTGGGGTTGGAACTGGATGATCTGTAAGTTCCCTTCCAACCCAAGCCATTGACCAATTCTACAATTTACATTTATAGCAATAACGGAGTATTTGCTGATGTCACTTTGATGTGTCTGACAGCACTCTGGAAATAGCTCTTGCTGACTCGTGTAAAGCAAAGCGATGAGGGGGTGAAGTAGGAGGTGAATCATTAGAGAGTTTGGGTTTGCTTCTTTATACAACCTAGACTCTAGGACTACATTGCTTTGTCTATAATGCAAGGCAATTTCACAAAGGAGTTTCTTAAACACATAGTAAAGAAGCATGGTACACTGCTGGTCGTCTGATCAGCGGGCTGATCTTATTTTTGAAAATTTGTGCTTGGTATCATAATTGGAAAAAATAAATTGATGATAGGTGGACAAATGAGGAGGTGGCCCATGGGATGGGGGGGAGAGCTGTTTTAATATGTATTGCATGAGAAATTACATTTTTATCAACACCCAACAAGAATGTGAAGGTGTTGTGCAGCACATGCAAATGCTTTCCAAAGGATGTATGGCACTGCCCTCTCAGTTTATGGCCAATTGTTTCTCCACGTGGTCACCATCACTGTGCTACTTTTTCGCAGAAAACTCACATTAATGTCTTCTATCAAGATTGCACTAAATTTTTAATTGCAACTCAAAACTGTCATTTTGCAGGACAGTATTTGTATCTGTAGAGCAATATAACAAAGGGACTTTATTAGGCTAATTATAAATGTACTGTGATTGCCACAGCAAGCGTTTGCTTTGCACTGGAGGCTGAACTCATGAGGATCTATCAGTGCTGTTTCAGGAGCAGTTACAAGAGAAGCATCTTGTGATTTCACTCAGACTGAGTGAAAATTCCTTTTACCTGTGCATGATATGCTTATGCAGTGAAATATGAAGAGCTCCAACCAGATGCACACAGGACTACTCACATTTCCCCAAACAGGACTGGTGAGAACTTTGTGACCCCATGTGATACTTGTGATAATAATAAAATGGATTCGTATCTCGTTTCTGCAGCAAGGAGAAGGAATTGCCAGAGTAGGCATTTCCCAAAATAGAAGCATTTCTTCAGGAGGAAGAGCTTCATCATTCACATCTACAGGAGTGTCCAATTCAGGTCCTTCTCACCTTTTAAAATACGGACAATCTACCTTAAACAAAAGTTTTCTTACACTGTCTTCAGCGTCAAGAGTTGGTGACTACAAGCAATTCATAGAGGAGACACATGCACTCTCTGTTGCCAATATATTCCTGCATTGTAATTGTGGCCATTTTAGTTAGATTTTCTTAAATAAAGTCCTAATTAGGTTAAACTTTAATAAGTATTCCTAACCTTGAAAAGCAGCTTCAGTTTTGCTGCTCTTATTTTAGACCAGAAAAGAGATGATTGTTTACCCAAAACTGATCCAGGGGCATGCTGGATCAGCTGGTACAATACATTTTATGCTATTATGGCTCAAGACTGGTATTCAATTTTAAATTTTTATTGTTATAAATAGAAGAGTGATATATTAAAGGGGGAAGTGTATCTCTCCATAAAACAATAACTAAACACTCACAGAGAAAAGTTTACTGGATATTAAAAATGAAAAGAAGTGGTGGATGAGCTCAATGATTATTGCTGGCATTATAAGACAAGCCAAATAGGGGAAGATCAGTCCCTCATTACTGGGAGCACTGACTTCTCTGTGTCTGCATCTCCTGTTTTGGATTCACACTAGCAGCTCTGCTTTCCTTCTTACTTGCTTGTTCCCTTTAGCTTGTATTTTCCCATGACTGCTTCTGAAGCCAGTTTGACTTTTTTCCTCTCCACTGGCATTATTTAACGTGTATCTCTTCTGCCAAGTATATTCTTACTGATCTGCAGTTAAAATGTGTAGGAGTTGCACCACTGGGAAAATTAGTCACTGGTCTCATTTACATTGTCCCTTGTTTGTTCCTTACTGCTCTCTACATAAGATGAACTTCAAAAGAGCTGCCTGCTCCTGACTCCTCACAAGCTTGGTTTCTATAATTCAGATAATTTCTTTTTTTAAATATTTTCTGTATCAGATGGGTTCTATCCCAATAAACTGATGAAAGGTGGACAAGCAGCAGATATTGCTGTGCATCTATGTGCATGACATTTTAGCATGTAACTGCAGGTGCACAAATTAAGATGGTTTTGTAATTCTCACAGTTTTGTGAAGGTTTTTTGATAAAAGCCATCTTTTAGCACTTTCAATATAGGATGTGCTGTAACTTTAAATTTCCCTTCTCTTAAATGTCATAGAGAGATATGAGCTTGAATAAACTTTTTCTGAGGTTTTTTAAAGGAGTTTTCAGTCTTCTTTTATTTTTATTTATTGTTTCTGTGACTCATTCATTACAGGATGAAGTCTTATTATCTGTGCATCCTTTTTTCAAAGCTGTCTATTCATAACTTTTTTCCCCCTTCTTTACTGCTCTGACTTCTATCCTTTCACATTCCAAAAGTTCTCTGAAGATCAACATATCAAAGAATCTATCTGACAGAATCTTGATACCATTAATGATAATATCTTTATTGTACTTCTGAGCTTAACTGTTGCAACTTCCAATTCTCTGGGAATTTCCTGCTGTCTGGCTTTTCACCTACCTCAAGGAGCAGCAATCTAACACAGAAACATCAGGGATGTCAGATGCAAAAAAATCTTAAATTCCTGGTACCCAAACATCGCTGACTGCTATAGTTAAAATGAACCTTGTGGCATGCCAGCTGAAAGAAGATTGCCACAAGGATGGAGAGCAAGCAAAGAGATCAGAGAATTGGGAATACAAAAGGGGGCAGAAATGGACAAGTGGGTTGAGAGCTTCCCCACTTGAGAAAATTATTCTTGTGTGTTAATCTCTTTCTCAGTCTACCTATCAATTTGTTTCAGAGTCCATTTAAAAATATTTCTGGCCCTGAAGGCCTTCCTAGCTTGTTCTCAGCCAAAGCTTTCTCATCCTTTTCTGTTCACTAGCTACTATTGGTAAAAAAAAGTACACCGGTATCTGAAATTTTAAAAGAGAACAAAACGAACAACTCAGCTATTGGTTACCTATATATATGCAGTCTGTAGTGGACCTATTGCACATACACAGTAAAGATAACCTGGACATATACAGTAGCTGTGTGTTTATTACTTTAGCTGACTACCAAGTTCCTGAAATTAGTATTCTAAATCATTAGGATGATAGCAGTTTTGTAAAGGTTTTCTTTTAATGCCAGCAAAGCTGCTTGTATAAATCCTCTTTTTTTATTTTTTTGTGCCTTCTGCACCCAGGAATAGCTTGTAATTATTGCATTATCTTAAAGTTTGTGACATGATCTCAACAGTTACTTTTATGTAAATTCCTGAATTTTTCTGCTTCTAAATCAGGTACAAAATACCCAACCTAAATACAAGTTACATATGTTTGTATTTGCAGCAGAGCAGATGCAAATTTGGAAGCTCATTTGTGTAATTACTAATTTATTGTTTGTATTTTCTTCCCTAGTGAGACTTTGTAATTTCTCTGTTTTCCTATTTAGTTTTCCATTTAACTGAATCTATCTTCTATGCTAAATTGCATATGCAGATATGCAATTGACTTACAGAGTGGTGCAGAAAAAACAGTTGCATCTAAATAATAGCTAGACAATTTAATTTCATACAGATTATTGTATTTGGTGAGTCAGTCAGTATCAATATAAATGTCTACCACGAACTGCAAAGCAAAAGGCCTTTAAAAAACCTAAATGAGAAAATCTTCCTTCTCTGATGGTTGTTTAAAACATATAAAACCACATTTTTATGGGTAATGAACTCGCAGAATTTGTTGGCACAGGAGGTTATCAGTGCAGGCAATACCAGTAAACCCCAAAAAAAAAAAAAAAGGTTAGGCAAATGAATGGAGAACAGGCCCATAGGCACTGGAAGCACAGGCAGGGGTGTGCCCACTGACCTATCGAGGCGGTGGTTGCGGTCTCTGGGCAGGACAGGGCACTCGGACAGGGGGAAGCAGCTCTCCCCCAGCAGTGGCTGTGGTCATCTCTTGGGGGCAGCTAGATCAGTGCGCCCTAGGAAGGCACTTCATACCCTCATCTGATTTTTTAATTACTTTTTCACAGGTAGTAAGCATCTTCTTCCCTCAGAAATATAAAGCCAAATTAAATCGAACCATTGTCATGGTTTTGGGTTTGGAGGTTTTCTTCCAAAATGGAAAGGTTGGTTTAAACTGTCTGCAGTTGGTTTGAACTGAATCTGCATTCACTTCACAGAGAGAGCTGGCAAGGCAATGCCTACCATAAATAACTGGTCTGCTTCACTTGAGGGCACAGTGCATTACACCCGAGGTTTGACTCAGGGTACATAATTGCCACATGTATTTTCCTTTTTATGTACAAGTTCTATGGTTATGTCATTTAAAATTCATAAACCACTGATAAAACCTTTGATGTTATTAAAACATCTAGCATTTTAGTTTGTATCAGGGCACTTCTCTACCATTTTTATATAATTTACCACGTGGTTTAGTGCACTTGCTTGATACAGACAGTTTATTCTAAAGGGAGCTGCTTCTGGAGTTTATTGCTTGGATAATATTAAACATCTCAAGATGCTCTACAGTTCTGGAAAACAATGTATTCTTGAGAACTATAAAATTGTCATAGAGGTTACTGTTTTCTTCTAATACTAATGCTGTGCATCATTGCACAAGATAAAAACATTTAATAAGTTATTGGATTTGGAAGATGTTCTCAGTTTAGCCCACGTTATGACATTTTGTTTGTATTCTGATGTAACTGTAATTAAATTACCAAGTCTAAGTCAAAACAGGAAATAATTTCTTAAAATACTGATGGAGTAGTCATTTTGTATCATTAATTTATGGACTTGTAAAAACTTCGGATGACATTAATAAAGTTCAATATAATTTTGAATATTATCACTGTTAATTAAAAATAATAGTATCTGCAAGCAATGTCATACTCCTTATTTACTTCAGAAAGTGATTTTTTCCAAACTCATGTCATTACCCATGACACCACATCACAGCTACCTAGTTATTTTCACAAGCTTGGCCATTATTTAACTTCAGAAAAAAAAGAAGCCAGTGTTGAGTGCCTCCCATTTATTGGTTTTCTCCGATCTTATCCTTCCTTTAGAATTAATAAATAACCAAAAATGGTGCCAGAGAAAGAGGAAATGGGATTCTGTTTCCAACCAAGGTTCTTGTCTTTTCAAGAATCTACTGCATTTCTCAAAATTATGGTTCTTGTCAAACAAAAGAGAGGTGACCTGCTCATCATGCACGGGGCTTGCACCATTCAAACACTGTAGATTCACATCAGCAGAAATGACAAGAGGGCGAAAATTACTGGAGCAACTATTGTAAATTGTCCTGGCTTGAGTGGGGCACAATTTCTTTAAAAAAATTGCTCATCCAGCAGTGATTTGACAGGAGACACTCTTGGAATTATTTACTTTATAGTCTCAACTTTTCTAGCGCTTGAAAAATGTTGAAAGCACGACAGTCATATGTTGAAATATTTGACAATGGAGTTAGATGCTCTCTTTCTTATGATCAACTCAAAAGGAATATATTGGGAGTATTACCTGTTGTCAAGGTCATAAAAATTAGAAAAAATAATTGTATTTCTGTCTTGACCACAGTTTTGAAGTGATATATGCATGAATTGCAGATTTAGACTTTTAGTGATTTTTTGTAGACTTATAAATATTGTCCCTAACACAGATTTGATTTCTAGATTTCTCATGTGACTTTCGTAGGCTTTAAAACTGGATTTTAGACACCAGGTATATTGCAATACCATTATTTTTCCTCTAAGTATTGCCAGTGAAGTTTCTTTTGTTACTGCATGCTTTTGCATAGGCACAGTAACTTTTAGAGACTAATACTGCACATTGATTAGCTGATGTTTGTGAGGGCAGCAGAAAATCACATGGCTTGTCATTGCCCACAAATCTGACATCATGACATCTGCAAGAGCTGTAATTGCCTGAATGTTCTTGGACAGTAACATGAACAATGTGAGACTTCTCAATTTTTGGCAAGCTTTCAGAGTTTGTTAAGACAATTAAACGGTCTTGGGAAAATACATACATTCTTTAATGACTACAGATCTTAAATTATCAGATTTGTTGCTGATAATTTCATCTGTAAATTGATCTAAATTGTTTTATATAATTGTCATTCAGTTGTATTCCCTACATGTTCTCCTACTCAGCCTCATATCTCCCTTTGAATTGCTAAAAATTGAAGACTGTCTGCTGGTGTGTTTTGAGTGGCAGCTCTTAGATTTTTTTCTATACTGTAAGCACTTTTTCAAAAGCATCATACTCGAGTTCACCTGTAGCACTTGCAATAGATACAGTGTATGTGGAAAACCTATTTTCTGTACTAAACTTCAGTTCTGTCTTTAAAACAGGCATTTTTCCAAATATTCTCAGAACATTTTTCAGAAGTCAATTTGAAAATGCAACCATATGTATGCCTTCACCTAGTGATCTTCTCTTAGTGAACTGACAAAAATAAGTTTTGGCTAATGTCATACTGCTAAGTCAGAATAGCTGCCAAGAAGTGAGCTGGATGGACTGTGTTCTGCCTCCAGAATTAACCACAGGGCTGATTATTAGCAACATTGAGTCTCTGTGGTCTTCAGTGGCAGTAGGCAGTGAATGACAGAGAGCAGAGGGGAAATGGGCTCATTTGCAGGTAGCTGAATGCTCTCTGTTAATGTACTGGGATGTGTAGGCTGAGAGAATAAATGAGACCTCAGTAGAGTGACACCCAGCAGAGCTGCCAACCTGTCATTTTTACTATTTTTTTTTCTGATCATAATTTCACCAGGTAACATGGAAAATAAAAACCACAGAAACTTCAGGTGCACTCATTGAAGAAGAGGTCATATGTTAGTACACTGAAGCTTCGTTATCAATGCTGCTTAAAAAGGAAAACAAACCCAGCACCTGTGTTTCACTAGCACTATGGGTTTACATATACATTTATTTTAATTTTATTATTATATGTGTATACACTTCTGAAAAAGTAATAAAAAGAGAAGACTTCCACTAAGCCTATCCTCACGTCTCTGATTTCCACCTTCTTTTAACTCTAATTTTGCCAGGGCTGCCTAAAGGAGTCAAGTGTCTGATGGTGTGCATTATCCAAGGATTTATTTTCAAATATAGGCGCTTTTAAGGTATGTTAATAATCTAAAGTATTCATGAGCAGGAAAATATGGAAAGCTTTCTGCTGTTATCAATGAATTGGTTTTCAAAGTGTAAATGACAAAAAATTCTCTTTTTTCAATCCTTGCCAATGCCTTTTTCTTGTTTCATATAGGAACACTTTATTAATAGCATCCTAAAGATACGAGATACATGACACATGCTGGGCTAAAAATATTTTTATTCAGTACTGAATTCTTTATCATCTTAGTTCACACATTCATCTATAGCTAGTAGCAAATTTCATGCAAAATATGCATATTTGGATGAAATAGTCATAAAATTATATTATGTTTTAATTTATTTTTTTCATAGAAAAGATATTCAGCTTACAGGTAGTATTTAAATGTTCCAAACCTCTATATTTAGTGAAGAAAAATACACTGACTTTTTAATGAAAAATGTAATGGTGGCCTCTAGGAGAGCTAGCACTGGTTTTGTTGGACAATGTTCTCTTCTTCACTTCATGGAACAGAAATCTGCATTTCCTTATTTTTGAAGGTTTTTTTGTCTGGTTGGTTTTTGATTTTTATTTGGTTTATGTTTCTTCTTCTTTTTTTTCTTGGTTGTGTTTTTTAGTGGTTTAATTCCTGTATATTGAATGTAGGATGTAGCAAAAGGGCCACCTAGCTCTATATACCTTCCCATTGCTAATGTCAGGAGCAGAGGAAAGAGTATCCCAGTAAGTGTCTCTTGCTTTGCTTGCTACCTGAAGGAAGTAAATGTATATTTGTCTGTAAGAGAGACATTTTTCACAAAAACATGCCTTGAAATTATCTCTTGGTTTGCACTAGGCAAATATTCTCCACAGATACTGGAAGACACCTGGATTAGACAGGTGTAGAGAGGTTCAGCCAGCCTGAAGTAATTCAACAGCTCTTTTAGTAAGAAGGCTGTATCTGATGAATGTGAGTACTGTTTCAAGTGCCAACAGGTCTCTCTTTACAATTTAATTAGCTCTACAATTAGAAAATAAATAATTTCACAAAAAATCCTTTTGAGCTGTGTGACCCTTTCAGAAAGCAACGCGTAGATTCTCTGTGACTAGTGCTAGATAATTGTCCAATACGAGCCACAAATCACTTTCTTAGATCTCAATCTTGTAATACTCTCAAGGCAGGGGTCTATTACTGGCTCTCACTTTAGTAGATGGATGGCTGTGGGTTCATATCGCCTCGCTTTTTATGGGTTAAACAGCATTTAGGTTGTGATGCTTCAAAGTCAGAGGTTTGATCCCAGATAGTTCTTCCCAGATTTCTCTTTTAGCTCTAAGCCACCCATTTAACTGTCTGAAAGCTGTATCACTACGTAGCTATGTCTCGGTGAAATGACAAGCTGTTGGCTAGCATTTCTCCATAAACGTATGCAGAGGAATGAAGAATAGCATATTTTGCTGTTTCCTTATTTTGCTCTGTTCAGAACTTCATCTCTTTCATCAGGACCTGACAAAAGTGATGACAGAAACTTGATTAATGACAGGCAGCAGGCTTGATACGGTTCAGACGATGATGCTGTTTGTACCCAGATGTCAGCAAAGATGGGCTGGTGTGGGAGAGGGTGTGTACAGCTCTCCGTGAGGCCAGCAGCAGCTGCTGTGGGTGCCCTCCCAGCACAACAGGGAGCGGCCCTGGGAACTGTTATTAGCTTACAGCTCATCTTCCTCACTGCTAGCACGAGGTCAAAACTGCAGTCTAGCCCCAAATTACTGCTTGATAGCTTGTACACTCCAAAATGACATGATCCTGCTCTGCTTTAGCAGCAGCATAATTCTGTCTGAAGACCAGCTGCAGCCTCACTGCTGTGTGTTTATACATCTAGGTGACACGTGGTTTTCAGTGCATGCCAACTAATGAAAAAGGGCTTTAATTAAAAAACTTTTATTGTTTTGTTTTGTTTTGTTTTGTTTCATTGGTTATGTTTTTAAAGGTAATGCTCCAGAAATGAAAAGATGTAAGGCACCCTCTGGGCAACCAGAGCCACTACACAAAGGACTGTCAGTGCAGGACAAGACTGCTTTTCTTTGCCCTGAGGACTGAAATGCAGCAGAAGCCCAACTTGGGAAAATGAGGGACTCAGATGTGCAAAAGATAAGCATGATCTAGCAGTCACACCAGAAGATACTCAGAGGAAATGTTGTCAACCTCCGTTTGGTCACTAGGTATGTTATCACAATTGACTGTCTTCAGTGGGGAGGGAAAAAAAAAAAAAAACAACAAAGAAACCCCCAGAAGCTGGTCATTATCCCTTGAAAACATTTTCCTCATCTATTAAGCCAACAATTATCTTTTGTTCATCCTGCAGTGTTTCAAAATACCTTATGCATACTCCTGCTTTTCCTTCTACACCCAGCCATCACTAATGCAAGTAGCAAAACCTGGGACACTGGGTAAAGAGCGACGTAGAATTTACTCCCAGTCCATAGCGAGAAGGGAAACTGATTTCCTGCATGTCCTCTTGATGAATATTAAGAGAAAATTTAATGAAGTAAATGACTTCACTAGTGTAGTAGCTGTCTTAAGACAAAGAACTAGAGAAAACAATGCATGACCTGAAACACTAACAAAAGAGAGAATAGAAACGTCCTTTAGCTCCTCAAAGGCTGTAGATTTTGTACAAAGCATCTTTTTAAACACAAAATGATGGATTAGGGCTCAGAGTTTTCATAAGAAGCTAACAGAGCTAGATATTCCAGTCCTGTTAACAATAAGGAACTGGACACTCAGTGTTGCTAGGCAGTTTTGCAACATCCACATCCAGAAATTACAAATGAATGAAAGTCTAGAAAGTCTTCCAGCTCATTTTTGCATTAAAGAGACAAATATATTGTCTAGTATTTATGAAGGTTTTATTTAGCCTATTTCAACAGTTTGACTTCTGTAAATATTCTGAACTTTTTTTTTGTTACTTTATATATATTTTACTAAAGATAAATCTTTTTCACCACATTCCATTTTACATGCTTACATTTTCATTCCTGACAGGCAACAGACTCTGATTCTAACACCCTCTATATATTTATCATTGGGTAGCATCTTGTTTGTCTCAAACCTTCTTCCCCCGTGCAATTTCTGTATGTATTCATTTTTATTCATTTTCTTAAAACATTGGTTACTACAAGCTTTTCTGTCTCTAAAGAAGTTCAGGATTAATCTATGTGATTTTTCAAGCTGTAATACATAAATATGCAAGTCCACTGACATCATTGCAAATTGCACACTAGCCTAAGGTGTATATTGGTTATTTTTCAAAAAGAACCTAGTTCTTTATTCTTAAAATCTTAGTTTTCCTCTTTAACATTTTGCTGGCCTTTTAGAAAAATAGAACTGTCAAATCCTGATATCAAAGTGCTAGGACTCAGAACAGAGGGAGAAAAATATCCCTCAGTACGTCTCAGTCCCAAAATATTTTTAGTTTATATTTTATTCAGATCAAGTCAGAAATAATTTAAGCAATATTTTACAACTAATTTAAAAAATGTTTTCTAGATCTGAGGCCTTACGTGGTAAACATTCCTGCTGAAATTGTTTGACAATTACCAGCTTCAAAAAGTGGAGCTAAGTAGGGTGACACTGAGATAACCCCAGCTGTTCTGCTACTTCTAAGATAAAATGATATATTACAATAAAATATACAGCTACATTTACAATACTTTCTGAGAAAGTGAGCAGTAATTCTCTACTGAAGAAATTCTATTGACTTTATAATCTGTGCAGCCTTGTGCGCTCTCTGAAAACATGCCACTAGAAATCCAAAAAGATCCTGTTATTTAAATATTTCATCACAAGTTATTTGTTATGGATGTGACAGTTTTCATAGTTAGCACAGCAAGCTATCTCATCCAGCAGCACTAAAACGTCCCTTTCTAGAACAGACCCTGTCCTCAAGTGTGAAGAATATTTAAGTAAAACTTGCAGGAGTGAGGGTGCAGACACACATAGTCACAGGTGCTTTTTAGTAGCAACACTCTGCTTATCCTCCAGCCTTAAGTCTGGCTTTTCATTAAAAGCCTCCTGTCTCTAGTTTTCACTTTTTTAAGGAATTATTTTCATAGTTCCAATTGCTTTAAGTTGGTTGAGAAGAGTTGAATACATCTGTTGGCCGTCACAGGTATTTGATGGGAAGCAAGTACAGAGGGGGACACCAGGGAGCCACATCCTGGCTATGGTCTCTGACAGAGTCTTGAGCTTTACGGAAGCCTCAGGGCTCAGCTTAGTATTTGGTCAATTTAGGAAATACTTGCATCTCCTAAGCTTTCAACAGCATTACACAATTATCTTGGAATTTGAGAGCATAGTGAGACTTCCTCTTTAGATGAAGCATCCCACACTGGGCAAAGCTTTAAATAGATTCCCAGGTTTAGATAGGCCGTTAATGCAGATGTTGATCAGGTATGGTAAATCCTGTCTTTGTGTCTTTCCATGACACAAAGTGTTTTTTTCTCTGTCTGTTACTCTTTGTTTAATCTGAGATGTTAACATTGCAAATTTTTGACTTTGAAAGATTCTAAACAATTTTGAAGTTACAGGCTGCAGTTGTAAAATAGAGTTTTCTAAAACTGACGCTCATTCTTTTGATAACAGATGAGTCAGAGAAGAACGTAGACACGGGCTTCTTGCCTGTAAACTTATATTAATAGAACTTCCTTGTTTGAGAAAATCCTTCATAACTTCAAAAAAATGCTCACCCAGATGAAGTAAACACTCTTAAGTGCCCGGATACGACTAGTTCTGGAAATAAAAGGTATTGATATTAGAGATAGTTTAGTTCAGCAGTGTATCAGAACAGCTACAAGGAACAGTGCAGCATTTCAGGATGCATTTTAGTGCTTATTCTTGGCAAATGGCATGGAAAAAATTCTTGCAAAATGTAGAAAGAGATACAACAAGGTAGTTTGGATTTTCAGATACACTATATTATATAGTACTATGTTACACAACTATAACTTGTAGTTTGTCTATAACAGTATGACAATTAAAGAAAAAAGTAAAATATCCTCTTAGGAATTATTACAACTTAAGAATTACAACTAAAACAGATAGAAAATGTCTATGCCTAAATTGCTATTTTATTTGCATACAGAGGAGCAGATCAAATTTTTAAAGAAAGTCTGACCCTTGGCTGGGATAGAGGCCCTCAATGAGGGTGAAAAATACAGTACTTTTATAGATTTATATTGTGCCAAAGCACTGAGGTAGATTTATAATTGTGTGGATGGGTTTATCCCCATGCATCACTGAAATTCCTGGGACTGTGACTTGAAACACTGGAAGGATTGGCCATTAAACATAAGAAAGAGGAAAAGGAGATAAATACATGGCCAATCACATTCATAATCATACACTTCCTTATACTATTAGTTGTATATTTTAAAAATCTAACATCCCAGCACTTGTTCTTCCTTTTCCTGTTTTTTAAATAGAAAATTAGTAACCTAAAGTCCCTGTGATTTTATGATTTGTAAAATCTCTTGGAAATCCTAAATATACGGGAAGGTCCTAAGTTGTAAATCCTAATGACTACCCTGAACTACATTTATATAACTGAAAAAGGAAAAAGTTCCCTTTGATTTTGACCTTAAACTTTTCCAGCAGAAGAGAAGGGAACATAAGAACACTGGTAGTAAGGAAACTGGTTATAAGCCTTTCAGTGTAGACTTATTGCCCATATTCTACTCCATATTACATATAATAATTCCCATACACATGTAGTGGAAAGACATTAAAACTTGGGGACAAGAAGGGCCACAAAACAGGAATGCAGTTACCTTCATTTGTTACCTTACAGATTATGTAACTCATTTGTTATGCAAAAGTGCTGCATGTCCCACACACATATATCAGTGTGCCATCAAATTTTGGATTTTTTTCCTTTGTGATTAAAAACATAAAATAGATTAATTTTTCTTTTGCATGGAAATGTCCATAATTTAAAGTCAAACTTGAAGGGAAAAATGGTACAAAGACACTTGCCTCAGAATGCATGAAGGTTCATATAATGAAAGCTATTTTATAAACAACTGCTGAGTCACAGAAAATTATGTAAATTATATACAGAAAGAATTTATAAGATCAAACAGCCCATCTCTTGGATGTTACATGACTGTTCTTTACACTCTCTAGTACAGTCCAGTTTGTTATCATCAAAAAGAGGAGTTAATGTGGTCTGACTCCCCCTACTATGGATTTTCCATTTAAGTGGGCATAACAATCATGCTTAAAATTTTGCTATTTGATGTTAACTCCAAAACAACTAGTGTCCCCCTACCTGCTTCCCCCAGTTTAATATAGTTTAAATGGGTATCTTCATGGCATAGCACATATCCTTTCTGAAAATCCTGGCATCTGACAGCACTTGTACCAAAAATACTCTAAATAAAATAAAATGCTACACCAAAATCAATCAATGCTGTTATTTTAGTCATATTTAATTGTCTTTAAGATTGTCTTGTGAAAAAAAATAAGACATGAATAAGCATCTAAAAAACTCGTGAATTGAAATATACCTGCTTCTCCATGTACACTTTCTTTTTCTTCTTTTCTTTCCCACCCCACCTGGGGTTTTAACAGCTCTGGCCCCCCTGATAAACTGAATTCACACCTTTTCCTCCTTTTTCTCTGCAGGCTTCTCTCTGTTGTTGCTTGGGGGCAAGACCCTCATTCCTCCACCAAGGACTGACTCATTTATTTTTAGATATTTCTGCTATTAATGCCAGCAGGTGTGGAGAACTGTAAAAATCAATGCTAACGTCTTGTTTCTTTTTTTGTATCTCACTCTATTGGTCATTGGCATAGATCGTGGTGTGGTTGGGCTACAACAAGGACTGTTCTAAATGGCACAGTGCAGCAGATTTGCATGAATAACAATAACAAGCAGTGAAGGCTCACAAATGGCTTTGTTTGCTAATTTGTAATGTGGAGGTCAGATATAATGGAATCTGACCTCCGAGGGTAAGAGGAATTGCCCATATGCTGTTCCCAGATCCAGAAACAAAAGCTCTTCACATAAAGTGAAACTATTGTTAGATCGCTGTTACATGGAGAACACTTGATTCTTTATTTCTTTGTTTGTTCTGTAAGCCATTTTCTCAAAACTTGGTTACACTGGTGCAAATTGCAACCAAGATCTGCTCTAACTTGGAACCTCTGTCTTCGCCAAGAGTTAAACAAAAAAAACCAAACAAAACAAAAAGGACAAAATTTTTAGAGCAATTTCTACAGACCAGCTTTCGGGAAATACTTTTTAGTTTGAATTGATATTAACTGCAAGACTAATACTCAAAGCATAGCCAACAAGTTGCAGTTTATGGAACTGTTTATAGAATTACATCAGAGAACATAGTCAGTGACATATATCAAAGTGTATCCATACCGAGGTAAAGAAAAATTTTTCAAGTTTTACAAAGCTAACTTTAAGCTACTTAACACCAAAGTTGACTGAGAGTCACTTAAAATTCAGAACAAATCTAATAATTATTTGGATTTTTAAATATCTGTGAATCTGTTAGTGAAGTACGCTGAATTTATAGTTCTTGCATTACTGATAAAAGAAAAAAGGTTGTTTCATTTTCATATATTCCCTTTAAGGTATCTTAAAATAGGCGACTTTTTTTTCAACAATTTTTAATTATTTCAGTTGCAAACATCTAAAGATTTTACAGGCCATTATTCTAATTTTTAGGTAAGAGTCACTGGTTATAAAAAAACTGAAGTTTGAATGTCGAAGCTTGCAAAATTGCATATTTTAACTTGGCTGATTTAGTCCTTATTTCTTCTGTATAAGTAAAATAGAATGCCATTTTACTTATCATCTGTATTATTATATAGATCAGTTCTTTGATTTATTATAATAAATTCAGATATCTCTGTTTCAAATTGATAGTGCTGGACTTTATTTTGAACATTACTAGTACAAAGATCTTCCCATGGTCTTTGATTTAGCTTTTACTGTTATGTGTGTTAGGGTATATGGACATCCCTTTCCTTTCCTGTTTTCTTACAGAGAATATAGATTGGACAAAAAGAGAGAGCAAAGACTTGTCAAGTCTGTTCAGCATTTAGGTCTCTCAATATGAAAGCTGCTTTTTCCAAAAAGCTTTTAAGTTTACTTTGAATTTATGGATAAAACCTTTGAGTTTAAGGATAACAACAGGGAAGCTTACCTCAGTTTAATATGCTAAATATGACTGGGCAAATTTTGACTATTAGCAGCATATTTGATACTGACATTAAATAAATCAGTGTTTAATAATGGAAATGGTACCTGGACCACAAGCACCAATTCCCTTGGCGATACCCCAGCAGATAGTCAAGCACTTCTGTCATGGTGAGGGGCATGACATGCAGCATGAATTTACTGCCATTTCTGTTGAAATTGCACCACAGTGCTGAGAGGCAGGCGAGAGACATGAGTTATTTCATGCATGAAGAACGAAAAACAAGCTGGTTAAAGGCAAAAGGCTGGCTCATGCTCTAACTTGGCCTGAATAGGCTTGTGGCTGCTTCTCTGCCATCCCAGGCAGGCCTACAGGAACTGTGGAGGTGTTATGACTTGAGCCTTTTTCCTGTTGATGCTTTGCACTTCTTCCAAGGCAACATTATTATACGTACCTTCAAATGAGAGTGAGTCTGAGTGATTATCCTGACTTTCTCTGTGTCTGAATTTCAGATGTTGAACATCTGCATGTCCTTGCCCTTTTCTTTGCCTGAGGCTGGAGTTGCTCAGGGATGCCTCAAAATCTAGCCACAAGTTCTATCCAAATTTGAAGATGGTCATGCCCAAACTGAGGAGTCTCTTATTGAGTACTGTGCATTCATTATTTGTGTGAGATCTGTAGAGCTGACATCAGCAATGGCTGTGCCCTTCAGTCGTGTCACTGATGTGTTCACTCGTGTGCCACTGACCCCCTTGTACATCAGGGCCCAGCTTGTGCTTGGTTTCAGCTGAGGGAGCGCTGAGGCAGCGTGTTGGGTGTAGGTGCCCAGATTTTGGCAGCTGGGGGGCTGCAGGGGTGGTCTCTGTGAGAACAGAAAAGGAGCTGCCCCACACCACATGCAGACTGTTCCAGTGATGTTACAGTGGGACAGCCCATTAGGAAAAATACCCACTGGGCCAATTTCAGTATCCAGGAAGCTACAGACTGAATGGGCTTTTCTGTTCAGTTTGCTGCTTCTTCTGTTCCCAGTTTCTGGATGTTTCCCCGGGTGCCTGATGCCTATTCATGAGGTTAATTGACTGTGCATCAGATCCGGGGACCCTCAGGTATTGGAGATTCAGGATTGGCGCCGTTGCCTTTGTTCCTCCCCTGTTCATTCCCTATCAGCTGAATGTCACTGTTCAGTCATTCAGTCACTGGCTCATCTCCTTGCCTCGCCCTCCCCTAACCAAGGGCATAAAACCCAAGCAGGAGAGCAGCCTGTACCATTTTGCTAGCTGGATGTAGGTTGTTATGTTATGTTCTTCCTCTATGAGGAATAAAGTTTTAATATGTATCAGCTGCAGTGGTCTGCTCTCTGTCTAACCTTCATAACAGCGAAGATACGGCCTGCCCAGGAACGGAGCTCCCGGGACTCAGAGGTCCGAGCCAACCTACCCTCTAATTAGGCTGCCAGAACCTCTATTGCAGCTACTGAGGCCAGGAGAAGGTGTCCCGGCAAGCCGAGGAGCAGCACAGCTGGCTGCAGGCCACCCACCACAGGGCACAGCTCAGCCCCACAGCCACGATTGTGGCTCCTCCAGGAAGGTGTGTCTAGGAAATGTTAAAGATGCTGTCCAGCAGCTGTGAGAGAGAGAAGAGGAAACGTGAAACAGCCTTGCAGACATCCAGGCCAGAAAATGAGGGGGAAGAGGTGCCCCAGGTGCCAGATCAGAGATTCCCTGCAGTCCCAAGAAGACCATGGTGATGCAGATTGTCCTCCTGCAGCCCCTGGATGATCTCCCCCATCAGAAGAGAGCCGTGCCCTGAGGGATGCAGAGAGAGCCCACAGAGGAGCAGGCTCCTGGCAGGAACTGCAGCCTGGGGTGGGGGACCCATGCTGGAGCAATACCTTCCTGAAGATTGAACTTCATGGGAAGGACCCATGCTTCAGCAGTTCCTGAAGGACTGTGTCACACGAGAGAGACCCCATGCTGGAGTAGGGAAAGAGTGGGAGGGAGGAGGAGCAGTAGTGGAGCTGTTATGGACTGGCCTCCCCTCTAGCAACAGGGGAGGATATAGAGGAATGAGGACTCAAGGAGCTGAGCCTGGGAAGAAAGAAGGGGTAGGGGATGATGGTTTTCATTTTGCCTTTGTTTTTCACAATTCTTACCTATTCTTATAAGGCAATAAAATAAATTAATAATGACCAAGTTTTGTCTGTTTTGCTCATGGCAATAATTGGTGAAAAATCTCCCTGTGTTTACCTCAGTCCATGAACTTTTCCATCTAACTTACTCTCCCTGTCTTCTCCAAGAGTGAGAAAGGCTCTGGTTGGGCACCTAGCAGCCTGCCAAGGTCAAGCCATAAGAGGCACTCAGAGTAACTCAACTGATTAACTTCCATTCAAGAGCTATTTCTTGCAGGAGTGCTGGATTTTACTTTGCCATTGTAGTTTTCCTTTGGAGTACCACAGTGCTAGAGTTGTCCTCGGTACCTTAAACAATCATCCCATAGATCCAGGAATGGCTTAGGGTTTCTAGATATAAGGTAACTTCTGTGCTAAGATACATGTCTTCTGAGGAAATATCTGTTTTCCACGTACACATATTTCTGATTGTTTTTCACATTTCCTGAAAGTGGTGTATATTTTCAAAAGATGAACATTATTTCAGTAACTTGCATCTTTTGTAATGCTTCTTAACCCAGTCCTATGATTACAGCTAAAGTAGCATGCAGAGCTCAGTGGGCTTTTAGATATCCAAAAATGCAGAAAGCTTTTTGGTAGCTTCCAAACATTAATGTCATTACCGAAAGGATGCTTGGATGAAACTGTGGATTTTTTCAATTGCAAATTCTGTTAAAGACCTAGCTTCCCTGTATATGTGATCCTATGAAACAAAGAGAGTTGCTTTATTTGTTTCAGTGTTCATTCTCACCCAATTTATATAAAGAAAAGCGCAACTTAAGGGCACTGACAGTGTCATCTTGTGGCAGTAATTTTCAATAAAATGGGTGATGATGTGAGTAGATGGATTAAACATCTAAATAATATCTTTGATAAAGGGCAAACATAGATACATAAGGTCATTACTTATACCAATTTTCAGAAGAAAAAACCATTGTGTTGTATTCCCAAAAGTGAAGGAAGTACAGAGGTACAGGATTGCTCCTGTCTGGCTGATGGTTCCTCTCTTGAAATTCTTCCAAAGCTCAATCCTCACTTTGTGTCTTAGGCACGTCATCAGTGGGGCAAACAAGAAATTAAGAAAGCTTCTTCAGCAATTGAACAATTTTCTCTGGCAATTTGAAGAAGCCATGAGAAGTTCAGTTAAAAAAAAACCCCTGATGAACAGAGAAAGCAAATGGCCTCTGGGTAACTGGAGATTACCAACTCAGACAATACTTCTTTCCTGTTTTGTGGTACCACTGATTCCATACTCATGTCTAATGCTAATGTTCCTCCTAACTTTCCTTCTTACACTGATGGGCTTTCTCCAGATGCCACTTCTCACGGTGCTTAATGCAACATGGTTGTCTCTGAAATGAAAACCTGCTCTGCAGTGATTACTGCCATGCAGTGGGAAAATACTGTGACAAACTCCCCAGAGACTGAACAAAGACACTCACTCTGTAACAGCATCATCTAGCAGAAAGTGACCTCTGCCAGAAAGAGGAGGATGTTGGTTTATCTTCTTTTCACTACTAGCTTGACAGGAGGTGGAAAATAGAATATTTATAATTATAACTACAAATATGATTTTGAACATGGTCAGATAATAATGCACTTAAATTGGTATTATTACCACTTTAGTAACAAATCCAGCATCCTTTTCAAACAGATAGGAAAAATGTACAACTTTGCAAAGTTTCCTGGCTACAAAATTTTGCAATAATACTTTATATTTTTTCAGAATCAGCTCTATTTTGCTATATATTTCTTTAAGATGGATGATATAAATTAATTTGGAATATAAAGTAGACTTCCTGTAAGTTTTAAGAACTGCTCTGCTGCTCTCCAAAAGCTGCCAACCACTCAGTTTCTTTGCCTACAAGACCTAACTGCAACTCTCAAAAGAATCTTTTGTGAGGAAAGCATGTAGAGCTATTTAGAAATGAAAGAACTGAGTAGCTTGTATCTATACTTGATTCTGTGCTTCTAGACAGTTATAAAAAATCCAAACCTGATGCCTACACTGTGAAACTTTTCCCACAGTTTTGTAAGAACTGACAAGGTCATAGCCTGAGGAAATATGGTTGCCAGATGTCACACTATTAGTTAAAATCTTAGATAGAATAGGTATAAATAGGGAGAAGCAAGACTTAAAATAACTCTTCATGTAATGTTTTTTTTCTGCCAAAGCTTTCTAACAATGTAAGTACTATTTATTATTTCATATGTTAGGTGTGGCTCAGTATCTTTATTTAACAGAAATTAAGTATTTAATTCAATTTATAGATGAGAAAAACCTGTAACCTCTTTATCCCATACAAACTGTGTTTTTAATTATCAAGCTTTTCCCAAGAAAAAAGATTTTGACCACATCAGATCCTACCAATGACCCATGATTTCTTTGAAGTGAGTATTTGTGCAATCATGTTCAGATATATTTGTTACCCATTTCACTTTAATACATTGGGTTCAATAGAAAGTACCTTTTTTTTCAAGCAGGGGCAATAATTTTTGCAGAACACCTCTCTTACCTTTGAAAGTCACTTTTGATACTGGAATGCGCATAAATCATTGCCTCACTTCATTGGCTTTTGATGCACATATTCTACAGGCCATTTTTCACTAAATGAATGCTATATATCTTTAGTAGTGGTTAGTTGTTCTGAAACTTTCAGAGAAACTGGAAAATTGCAAGTCATTTTCTATAATTATTTTTGTTCAGCCTGTCTCTCCTGGACTATGTATTCTTATTTCTTAAGTGAGGTTTAATATTGGGAACTATTTCATCTGCTAAAAGTGTTCTAGAAGTTACTCTTCATTATAAAACAAAGTTGCACTTACTAAAACAAGTAGATCAGGTCTTCTTCTATAAGAAAATTAGCGATGCAGTAAGAAGAAAATAACTTGTACAGAGAAATTAATATATGTGGGAAATATATATGTCTGTACCTGTATTGTGTTTGCAAAGAAATGGGCAGAAAAGTTCTTTAGAGCGCTGTATTCAACTCATTGTGTGCATCTGCATACACAGGTGAAGGGATAAAAACCCCATCCAACAGTATCCTAGCACACAGCTACTGTTTCCCTCTGTTTGGCAGCAGAACTGGGGACGCCCAGGTCCGACACATTTCACAGCGTGGCTGCTGCTGCTATGTCAGTAGACTCAGGAAAATATACAAACTGCCTGGTATGGAAGCGATGGAGCAAAAAATGCTGGGTTGGAAAGCAAATCTGTAAATCATTATATCCGATCACCAAAACCACATCCAGCCATCAGTGTTTAATACAGGAAAGCCTATAAAAACATCCATTCCTCTTCCAACATGCTCTCCAAATCATCCTTAACCAGACAAATGAGAAACTTCTAGCACCAGGGACAATAAAAGTTGGGGTGTTATTGAACAGTAAATCTGAACTTTGAAACAAGGAAATGAGCAAGACTGACTCCATAACATTTAAAACTATAAAATGTTGTTGCTCTTTGATGTGTTCAAGTCTGGTAAACTATACATAATGGTATCATTCACCCTTACACAGAGCACCATCATTAAAAATTCAGGTCAAAATAATAAACAAATTGCTGCATTTCAAAAAAAAAAAAAAATGGGGAAAAAGAGAATAGTCTTGTAAATAGACTGACCAGTGTCACGATGAGGAAAGTAGACCACGTAAGAGACCCTAGCAGACCACTACTTGTAAGTAAATAGTTATTCTATGTCTGGTTTCATATGGTGTTCATTAGAAAAACAAAAGAAGTGCCTCCAGCAGTTTTTCCTTAGAAGCAGACAATACAACTTTTGTCTTTTGAATCTTTGCATAAGAGAGTTACAGACTGGAGAAAACATCCAAGTTTCCCCTTTGAATTAATGGTATCTAAAAATAACAAGAATGAAATATGTTTTGATTATCAGATGAATGTTAAACTGTTAGTAATGCTCTATTAAATTTCTTAGAGAAAAATGACCCTTTTCAGATACATTTCCTATTTGCTTAGGGCAATCTTGCTAAGAGACTTAACAGTGAATCATCATATACAAATTAAACTTTGATATGAAGAGGGTCCTTAGAGAGCTGGTGAGAACTCTCTGCATATAAATAGTCACTTTATGGTATGGAAGAGTCTAGTTACTTACAGGGTAGTGATATGTAAAGCAATATGACGTGCTGCAGAGAAATAAAGTCACCCTAGTGATTATCTCATGCGTCAGTAACATCAAAGTTTACGTGGCAAGGTATGTTTTCACTTTCTATTGCACCAGTGACCAATTAGTAAATGATTGGCTAGAAACAGAGTAGTATCAATTACTGTAATTTCCCTGAAATTAATCAATTTTCATCAAAGATCAGCTGCTTTGCATACCTTCACAAGCAGACTGGAAAATCTGAAATCACTGAGCATTTCCAGAAGAGTCTTCCTCTGGCATAAAGTGAGCAGTCTAGAGTAATTATTTTGATATTTATGAATGAGGTTCTTTCTAAAACCTATATAGGCTTTTTCTTGTAATTGTTTTAGAGCTCTTAACTGAAGATAAATTCAAGAACCATAGCAACAGTCAGCTGAAAAAATACTCTGAAAATCTGTCTGCTGCTGCTTCAGTCCTTCTGAACTCTGGTCAAAGCACAGTGCCTTCCACTCATCCTCTGGTTGTCCTACCTATTCACAGTATCAGTAAATCAGGGATTTCATGTGCTAAGGATGTGGTTTCAGCTCACATTCACCTGGTGTGACTGTGAGCTGCTGGTGCATGGTGATCCTGCACTTTCCTTTTCCCTCGTTTCCGGCCTCATATTGGATCTAGCAAACACATCATTATGAGCTGGACCAGCTTGTCGAACAGTTGGAAAACTATCCCACCTCCTTCCCTGGCAGACCCTGAGTGAGAATAAGGGATTGAGCTGATTGTACCCTGCAGCAGCATAATCTCCAGGCTTAGCTCAAGGGAAGCATCAGGGATACACTGCCTGGAGTGGAGGATGAAGAGATGGTTACAGATTTGACCAGCTGAAATATATTTGACACATCAAATCACACCCAGCATTGTAACAAAACCACAGCCCTGCTTATGGGACTTGGATTTGCATTACATGAAGCGTGGATGGGGCAGGAAGTTAAATTAACCAAACCCCTGAAGGGTGCCCTACTCCCAGCCTGACAAGTGCAAGTTCAAGATGGAGCTGCAGACTCCACATCACAGACACCATACAGGCATAGTTACAGTAGTATTTTTGTCAAATATAAAAAAATCAGATTTCATTTCACTTAAACAGATAATGCTAAAATTCTGCCTTCACCACTAACTGAAGTCTGAAAGGTTTCCTTTCCCAGCCTGCCATACATGTTGATTATCAGTCACAGAGCTTCTCTGAGTATTCAGTAATACTGGAAAAAATTGTAGAAAATTACTAGCCTGTGATTTTATAATGAAGACTAAAGAGAGAAATTTAATCAGTTGCCAAACATCTTAATGACACATGGGTCTCATCAAACTAACGGAATTGTTTTTGCGTATCAAGTTTGCCTGCTAAGTGAAATAATATGTAATAGAACTGTTCTTAAAAAGTCCGTGATTAAGATTTAATACACTTTAAAAACAGTGGCAAAAATGAGTATATTAAATATCATGAAAACTATATACTTAAGGGTAGTTTTTCACTTACAATGCTGAAATTAAATGCTGAGGACAAAAAAGCACAATTGTACAACAGTTAATGTTTATTGATGCCAGTTCAACCAAGAATGAGCAACAGCCAGCAATAATTTGATGTAATGATCAATAATAGTAAAACAGTTTTCAAAAATTTAAAATATTAAATAAAGCATTTTTACAAGAGCAATTTTGAGCAATTTTCTCTTCTAATACAACAAAAATTGTAATTTCTGTTTATATTAATTTGCTTTTGATGTTCTACTTAGCTAATTTTGATGTTTTTAATAATATAAAAAGAGAAGTAGTGTGACTTTCTCTGAATCTGAAGCTAAAAAGTTTTAAAATGAAATCCCATTAATTTTGTCTGTACATTGCTACAGGAATGATTTAGCATTCAGTAGTATACATAATACTGCCATTCTAGCTAGCATTTAAACAGGAGTGAGGAAGCCACAATCATCCTCAAGTGAACAGCAATTTTGCTAAGGATTCACACAGAATAAAGACTTGATTTCAAATTTTCACCTATAAAAAAATTAAATTCTGACTGGTATGTAAGCATCTATCTTCAGTTATCTACATATGAAAATTGCTCCCACTAGTTATATACTTACATATTACTAGTATTTAAGCATTTTCTTATTTTTATGAAAAATGGGTATCATTATGAAAAAAGTAGTATTACATATTTGTCAATATGTTCTATAACTTCTTAATATTAGTGCTAAATAATATGTTTTAAAATATATTTGTTTCACTGTCTTTTTTTTTCCAGATGAGAAAAATAGTAATTTTATTATTTTTCCTGTATGATAAAATGGCATTTCTTGTGTGAAAAGAGTGAGATTGCATAGAGCTTTTTGTAGCCATTGAATATTCTTTACATCAACATTTCTCAATTCATGCACTTCACTTTTGCTAAGTATCCTTAAGCTTTACAATGATCAATGTTTTCCATGCTGCCTATCAACATATTTATAAAACCAAGAATATGTTTTATTTACAGCAAAGTCATGATGGAGATGAGTCATAAAAGAGGAGAAATTCTGCATTAAGAAAATTCTAACAGAAAGAGAGGATGCTTTTTCAAAGGCATGAAGATCCATGAGGCACCTAACTGATGTATCTAAGTGCCCTTCACATCTTTGAAAATCTGCCCTGAATGCATGCTACTTAGTAGAATGCCACTGCTTCCATGAAAGCATTTTCTTTTCTGCAGCAAAATATGATATCTGGCTAAAATATGATATTTACTCACAAAAGAGACTGTTTGTGAATTCACTATGTGAGCACATTTAGCAAACATTAACCTCCTTTTTTTTCCTAAAAGAATAGTGTTATTTATCAGTTTCAGCTGAAATACTTCAATCCTGGAGTTGAGGACTGTATCATTGTTAGTGCTGCCTTTACCGATGTTGATTTTAGTGGTGTATTACGATGCACATCCACTACAGATGCAATGGAAAGAAGATGCTGCAGTGTTATTGACATCAGTAATAATTTCCAGCTTTGGAAGAACATGCTGCGTATTCAGCGCTGCTCTTTTCTTTTATAAAGTTCCTGCGTGAAAGGAGTGAGAGCTGTGATACAATCTTCGGCATGTCCAGGTTGGAGTCACTGAGTCTTTCCTTCAGTTGTTTTCCGTAAGATGCCTCCAGTAACATAAACCTAGAACAGAATACTATGACTAAAAAGAGTTTTGCTACACTATAACAAACAGTGACAAAAATTGACTGCTTCATAAATAAAAAGGAGTGAAGTGCTTAAGGTATCCAAAAAGCTTTTGTGGAAGAAGCAGGATCATACAAAGATCATTCACTTCCTTCTGCAACTCTGTCTTTGGTCACCGAGTAGCAGACAGATCAGCTGACAGAGTATTTCCTGACTCTTTTGCGTACTGAAAACAACCTACACACCCAATCATCATATGAGAGTTTTTCACCTTTTCTGAACTTTGTTCTAATATTTTTCAAATGTTCAAGGTGCTTTATGTGATGAATTTGACAAACTTACTTCTGGAGAACAACCCAGATTTAATGAACTGACTCAGTGTGGTCTACACTTGCATAGACATCTTCACAAATGTTCTTGGGATGTTTTTGAAAATGATATGTAGAGGCATATTAGGTTGTTTCCTAATGCACATAATGCCATTTCAGGTTCTCACAGTGATCTGGCTTGTGACCAAGGTCTATTGAAAATGCCTAGTGCAGGCAAGGGGCTTTTCCACCCTGCCTTGCCAATCAGCTTCACCTCTACTGAGAGATCAGCATGTAAGTAAAGAACCGTAGTTGAAAGCTCTGACTTCACTGAGAAAGTAGGTTTCATGTACAAAAGAGCTCCTAATTTTGTCAGTATTTTATTACTTGTTGCAATTACAAAAGTAGTAAGAGTGTTGTGCCAAATTGCAGAGGTTTATACTGTTGACTTCTTTCTGAGAGATAAGATTATTCATTTTTGAGCCCAAGCATCTTTAAGCATGCATGTATAAAGTGCATTTAGAAAAAAGTTCACCAATTATGTCTTCTGAGCCATCCACTTCAGAAAGCAACTCATTCCATATTGGCTATGTAACAGATGTCAGTTATTGATAGTTTTAATTTGCAGCTAATGAAGACCATGTTTGAACTTGTGACCTAAATGTGAGAAGTTCCATATGTACCTCTGCAAGCCAACTAGATTTAAACATTGTTTCTTCAACAATAGTAAATTTTATTCCAGAAGGCTGTGAATTTTATTGCTTGACTGATACAGGCCAAAGTCTTCTTTTTTATTTTTCTTGTGCTTTATAAATATGAAAAATATGGGTTAAAATTATTTACAAACCATGTTCAATTAAAACTAGCAGCTGCAGATACATTCTCTAATGATAAGATCTTGAGAAACAAGAATATCAGGGCAGCTCTTGATCCAGCTAAGAGTGTAAGGCTAAGCACCTGAGAAATGAGAATACTGGAACACCATGGATCTCTAGGTGAAGTCAAAGGGAGTTCAGAAATCAAGAGAAATTGCTCATGGCATCACAGACAGAGCATTACAGTGTTGAAGGAATTGTGGATCTTTTCTGTGAACTGGAAGGAAAGGACAATCAAGGTTTAACAAGAACTGCTCAGCTGGTATTGTGAAATTACTTCCTGCAACCATATCTCCATTTTAGGGGCAGGCTTGTTTGTTTGTTGGTTCTTAATATGCTTCTGCCCATGAACTGAGTATTTATTGTGCTTTTGTGCATATTTTTGAAAGGATATTCTTAAGAAGAGGATAGAAAAGAACCCATTTGACCTTCTTTTTCATAACTGAGGAAATGGCTGCAACACAAAACCAACAGGAACAATTAGTTGTTACACAGCAAGTAGAACATTAATTTCAAGGCACACCTGATACTACTGTTTTTAGGCATTTTTAATTTTAATATAATCTTTTGTAATGAACATTATGACTCGACATCTACATTTTGTTTCTTTTTATGTGGTCTAATGAAGTAAGTATGATTCTTGATGTCAACAAACTTTTATATTTAGGTTTTTCATAAAATTGTAGCTACAACTCTAACAGGAGCTGGGTGAAGAAAAATGCAAAAATAATATTACCTCATAAGTTTTAAAATATATTTGTGCCTGTAAAATGAAAGAGTAAGTCATCTTCTAAATCCTTTTTCCTTTTTTTATTTCTTCCTCTATTTCCCCTTAAAGATGACAAAATAAACCACAACTTCTTCTCCTTTTAAGTAGTCCGGCTTAAGAACAATAAACTTTTGAAAAATAAAATTGTTTGTTTTTAAATTACCAGGTTTAGATTTGAAAATGTTGGGGCACACTTTTGTCATGAACTCTACCCTGAAAAAGCAGTTCACGCACAACATTTTTTGACCAGTTTCACTTCCTCGGAGAGAGAAATCAGAAAACAGAGCAACACACACCCTTGTCACAATCTCAGTCGAATCACACAAATCTCATTTGATCCTCCAGACCTATGGCAAAATTATGAACCAAAGCAAAGAATGTTTAAGTATAGTAAAGTGACATTTGAATTTGTTTTGGTTTGTCTTCGGCACTTGCTTTCCAGAATTATTGTCTCTTGGTGAACTCCTTGGGCCAGTTGTGAAAACTGAAGTAAGGGCTAAAAATCTAAGATAATGAGCTGTATTGTAAAGAACAATTAAGATACTGAATATAATAAATCTGGCTACAGGAGAGAATATCATGTTCCAAACATAATTGTTTTTTCTTTTTGTAAGAAAAGGGTGTGACATCAGTAGCCATAAAAATATTTACTGGATGCATACTTTACATTTTACATTTAACAGAACACTACAGGTTGAAGAAGGAAGTCTCTGTGAAGTTTTTGTCTTACTGTTATATGAAAAATACATGACCATAGCTTTCTATATATATATATATTATTTTGATGAACTAGTATGGGGAAACAGATGAAACAAGCAATATATGCACCAGTGCATTGGCTGTGAGAGTACAGTCTTCACATATATTGTCTTTGTCAGCTATGTTCTGCTCCAGGTCAAAGTCCTCTGTGCCAAGAAGTTCAGACTGTTTGTGTCAACAGTGATTATATAGATGAGGTCTGAGCTGGGAGAAGTTCTCCACCTTGCCTGTCTTCCTGAATCTCCAAATCTACATGACTCAATGCAGACCTGAACCAGATTACAAGCAAGTGCACAGGCAATATGGGTAATCAATGAATAAGATACATAGGCTAACCTCACTGTAAAAAGCTCTTTGCAGACAACTATAGTCATGATTTACTCTGCATCTTTGTCAACAAGAAAAGTGGTATTTTATTTCTCTGACTTTAACAGGAATCGATTTGTGAGGCCAAATTAACCCTGAATATTAGGTTTTTGATACATAAACAATTAAAATTATTCCCTTTCTCAATTACCCAACAGATTAAAAGTTAGACCCCTTGTGTTGTTATTAGCGATGTCATTTTGATTTATACTGTTTTCTACTGTAATAAAATTGTTAGAAAACTTTCATATAAGTAAATATTGAGCTGTGCTCTTGCTAAAAAATGAACAATCCATATCATCAGCAGGAAACTTTTTAATGAATGTAAGAATTTTAATTTCAGAAGTGGTGATCAATAATTTTTAAGTATATTTCCTCTTGAAATGACATTAAACAAAAGAGGTAAGAGTGGCACTCAAAAATAGGTATTTTAGAAAAACACACAAGTAAATAAGGACTGGTTTTTTATCCATAATCGTGAGATATAACATATCATGACATAACCATAGCATGAAGCAGAAGCAATAGCAGTACTCTGACTAAAATGTAGCACATGATTTTTGTGTATAACAGTTCTTTAGTAGCTGTAAGAGGTCTTAATGTCATCTGTACATTAAACTAATTTCAGCAATGTCAGTAAATAATGCCAATTTAACTCCATTCTGAGACAAAAGGTTTGTCTGTGTGAAAGAACTTCCTGTACACTTCACCTCATTTTGGTGGGGTTTTTTTTTGTAACAATACTATTAAACTGGGTGGAGGGGGAAGTCCCTTCAAAAAAAAGGAAAAAAGCACCCCCTTGAAAATATTTACATAAATTAATTTTTATAATAGAAATGGAATTTATCAACAGAAATGTGCAAAAATCTGTAAAGGAAATGAAGTGGAACAAGCAACCTTCAGTGTCTGAAAACTATATGTGATGATGTCATATATAAGGATTTCTAATACATGTTATAACATAGGAATATAAATACACAATATTATTTACAAACACAAATAAAGGAATACATAAAATGCACGTAATTTAAAAAAGACAACAGGAATTAAAACATCAGAAAATTAGGCCACAGTTACAAACAATGACCAGCAATTTAGTGATTTTGTATGTATGGCTTTCCTTAAAAGCATACATTTTTTTCAAGGCTATCTGAACTCTTACCATCTAAAAGATCAAGTTCCTGTAAAGCACTACAATAATTTGAACATTTTCGTAAAATGACAACAAATTCCCTTTCTGAAATATACTTAACAGAAGGGGAAAGAAAAACATTTGGGTCCTTAAAATACAATCACAGTTACATGTCTGCAAGAACAATAAGACAAAGGCACTAACCTCCCACCACAATTCAGGCCAGAGAACCAGGGCCAGGGAAGTTGTTACAAGATGATGATAACCTCTGCTAGGCAGGTAGGTAGCAATAAGGAAAAAAATAGATATAATGGATATAACATTGGCTTTGTTGACAATGAACTCATAATTTTGGTTTCTGACCTGTCCCTCTGAACTACAGATATGTATATACACATTCTGATGTCAAAAATAATTACATAATTTGTAATCACACTTTAGAGTATAATGAGAAAAAAAACATAAGCATATCAAAACAGAAAACTCATCAACATGCAAACCCCAAAGTAATTAAATCTGGATGTAGATTTCCTGATTTCAGAAGCTCACAAATGTAAGGAAATCAGATATGAAAGATTTGAATTTTCTGTTACTAAAACCAAATTTCTAGTTCTCATAATTTTAAACAAAAGCTAGCAACTGTTAAGCAAGTCTGATAAGTGATACATACAGAGAGCATTAAAACAAGATACTTGAATACACGAATGGCTCAATTTAGTTCAATATGTGTTTTTAAGCCAAGAAAAATTAATCTGAGTGATCCTGCTTACATTCTCCTTGTCTGCCATCCAAGATGCAACATCAGTAGCACACTTCTGTGAATTCAGGCTTGGTGATAAACTGTTGCTCTCACTGGAATATGGCTGTCTGCTGCCACATTTCAATGGGGAAAAGTCTATCCCAAACCTGAAGCAATATATTAAGGCTGAGACAAGCCAAGAGCACACTGGTAGCCTATGAAGAAGAATGCGATGTGAGAAATAAGGCATTGATTCTTCTTTATGCCATGATTTCTTGTTAGGAAAATGAACCTCAAGAGACTTTGCCACCTGAGCCGGCTTAGAGAAGACCAATGAGGCCTGGAGTCACCATGAGAAAAGTGAAGGGCGTGCATGAGCAGGAGGAGAGAAGGAGAGGGAGAGAAAATGAAGAAGATGAGTACTTGGAGTAGGGATGCTAATTTAAGCCATATTTAACATCCCCGAGTGAGAAGAAAGTTAAGGTGTAGAAGACGTGGGGGAAAAAGCTACCAAATGTTTTGCATTACTTTTCTTCAACCTTCCTGTTGTCTGCCAGTCCCATTTCTGCAAAAAGCTAAGTCCTAGGATTTGTATGACTGACAAGGGGACAGCTTCAGACACATGGAAACCTTTGGTCAACACATGGGTTGGAAAACCTCATCATCCAGATTCAACTGTTTTTTAATAGTGTGGGAAACTGCAGAATAAGATTTCTAAGACCATCTAAAAAATTTGTCTCTCATGCAATATAGACTACTGCAAATGTTGCCTATGGTAAAAGCTCCCTGAAAGCAAAATGAAGGACAAACATTTTTAACCCAGTTGGCTTCTTCACATCTGGCTGCTATTGTCCCGCAGTGGCTCATGAAAACACGGCTTAAGTTAATACTACATGTATGTGTCAAGCACAAATGCCAGCAGGATCCTGAAAAGAATTACTTGTTCAAATGCTTGTATCCAAAGGAAAAGGAGGCCCAAGAAGAAGGTAAGAACACACACACACAAAGAAAAACTCCTTGTTTGAAGAAATGACAGAACTGCACAAAAATTAAACTGTAACTTTCCCAATCAGAGCCTTTCTTGATCTCTCTTATTTCCCTTTTTAACTAGGTTGCTAAAGTTACAACAGTTCATCCAGGGAAAAAAAGGAACCCTCTATGTTGTAAAAAAAAAAAAAAAAAAGTTAGTATTTTGTTACTTATTTAATTTTCTTTCTTTCTTTTTTTGAACACCACTGCCAACCTAGAAAGTAATTTGTATTTTTCATGTCAACAATATTGGTTTTACAAACAAAAGTTAAAATCCATAAGGTTTCATGTGATCCACTTAAAACAATTCTTAGCTTTGTTATGCCACTGATAACATGTAATCATAATTGTAAACCAAACAGTTTTAATCTAAAACACTTAACAAAAACATAAGTCATTCTATATATAAATGAAAAAGCCAAACTTTATATTTGAAAAAAAAAATTTCTTTCTGCAACTCTGATTAGAGTCATCATCTCCTGAAATGGTCTTGGCCTGCCAGAAACTGAGGTTGATCAGGCACGTAAAGAAGCAGACAACCCTTCGATAAGACTCAAAGAAAATCTTTAACTCTCTATAAATGCCTCAGATATAAAAATGCAAATGCAGTCAGGGTACACTCTGACCTCAAATAACCTTGGCCATTAAACAAATCACTGACCTCAACTCATAAACACCTCTGATCTCATAGAAGAATTCAAGCAGAATATGCATAAATATTCTCACAATCTTGAGTTTCACCGGATTCTTTTTAACCTTGAAATCGGTAGTTTCAAAATGAGTCACACGAATGATCTTACTGACTGTCATGCGATTCATAGGTAAGACAATTACGCTTATCTGTTCAAATCGGGTTGGTGATTTGCATCAGTTATATACACCACGAGCAGAAAGCAAAGGTGGTATTTTACTAGCTCCACATCAGGCAGCAAAACACGACTTGTGACAACTTTTAAGAGTCATATTGTCCATAGATTTTAATTCTTCGCCCCCTGCTAGTCGCTTCCATCAGTCTCGCACATCCTAAATTAAGATTGTTTTCTTGCTCTCGAGTTAGCGTTTTCTTTTTAAAAAGAGACCGGAGAACAAGCAATCAAAGCAGTCTGCTTGGCTGAAGTTGCTGCAGCACAGCTGATAGGAAGTTTAGTGTCACTTTTCTCGTGGAGATCTGTGAAGCAGAGTTAAGCACAAAAGTAATGCCTGTTCTGGCGCGTCGCTTTCACGCCAAGGGAGGTGTGAGGGAAGGTGAAGCGGAGGAGAAACCACCTCCCTCCCTCTCCCGCTCTGTCTCCAGCGTAGCGCTGGCCTCCGGGGGAGCGCCCGTGGCCGGCGGCTCGCGGCGGGGCAGCGGGGGGCGGCTGAGGGACCCCTCCGGCCGGGCGCTACCCGCGAGGGGCTGCCCCGCGCCCAGAACGAAGAGGGCAATTAGCTCCCTGTGAACTTGGTTGATGAGCTCCTGTAGCCCAGCGGAGCGGTCACACACCGGAGTGGGTGGGGGAGCGAGGAAAGGGCCGGAGCTAACAAAGCCCAGCTGCCACCCTGCCTCTATTCCAGCGCGGCTCCCGGCCGCCCCTGGCGGGTTTCCCGCGGCCGCCAAGCAAGAACGAGCACGGGGCAAGCCGCCCAGACGCCAGTAAGGGAAGGGGCTCGGCTTCTGCGGGGCAGGCGGGCCGGCGGGGGCGGCCAGGCAGGCGGAGGGACGGAGCG